>PVKM010000336.1:0-115811 GCA_004027735.1 Carollia perspicillata | reverse complement strand
CCCCCCGCCCCAAAGATAACCAACATCCTAATGCTTAGAAACTAGGAATATATTACATTGCATGGCAAAGGTGAATAAAATTTGCAGATGAAATTAATATTCCTAATCAGTTAACCTTGAGATGTAGAAATTATCCTAGACTATCAATTTGGGCCCAATCTAATCACAAGACCTTTTCATCAGAGGAAGAAGGAGACTAAGGAGGAAGAATCAGAGAGCCAGCAGTGTGAAAGGAACTTGGCCTAAAGTTGCTTTGAAGATGGAGGAAGAGGGCCAGGAACCAAGGAATGTGGGCAGCCCCTGGAAAGTCTAAAGAGCAAGGAATGTGTTTTCCCCTAGAGCAACTCAAAGAAATGCCTTGCAGCTGGTCCTTTAATTTCAGCTCATTTGAACCGTTCTGGACTTCTGACATCCACAACTGTGAGCTAATAAACTTGTGTTGTTTTCACCCACCATGAAAACTAGGCAGTCTACCTTTATAGTTCCTAGTAGAAATAAGGTCTTTTATTCCTTACATCGTGTAGCTTGTTGCTAGTGATGAGTGGAGACTATTGATTACCATATATTGATTGGGAACTTCGCCACCTTACTGAATTCTCTATTATTGGTTTTATTTTTTTGTCAGTGTCTTTTTTGTTTTTTAATTTTATTTTACTTTTTTAATTGTTGTTCAAGTACAGTTGTCTTCATTTTCCCCCCACCACTCCCCCCTCACCCCAGCCACTCCCAACTCCCACCCTCAATCCTGCCCCTCTTTGTTTTTGTCCATGTATCCTTCATAGATATTCCTGAAAACCTCTCCCTTCTTTTCCCCCATTATCCCCTCCCACCTCCCCTCTGGTTACTGTCAGTTCTTAATTTCATCTCTCTGGTTATATTTTGCTTTCTTGTTTGTTTTGTTAATTATGTTCCACTTATAGATGAGATCATATGTTATTTGTCTTCCATGGGCTGGCTTATTTCACTTAGCATAATGCTCTCCAGATCCATCCATGCTGTCACAAGGTTAGGAGCTCCTTCTTTCTTTCTGCTGCATAGTATTGCATTGTATAAATGTACCATAGTTTTTTTTTTTTTTATTTAGTATTGATTATGCTATTACAGTTGTCCCATTTCCCCCTCTTTACTCCCTTCTGCCCTGTACACCCCCTCCCACCCACATTCCCCCACCTTAATTTATGTTTATGGGTTGTACATATAAGATCTTTGGTTTCGTCATTTCCTATACTATTTTTAACCTTGCTCTGTCTATCTTCTACCTACCATTTATGCTATTTATTCCCTGTACATTTTCCCCCGTTCCACCCTCCCCTTCCCCACTGATAACCCTCCATGTGATCTCCATTTTTGTGATTCTGTTCCTGTTCTAGTTGTTTGCTTAGTTTATTTTTTTTTGTTGTTGTTTAGGTTCTGTCGTTGGTAGTTGTGAGTTTGTTGTCATTTTACTGTTCATAGTTTTGATCATCTTCTTTCTCTTAGATATATCCCTTTAATATTTTATATAATAAGGGCCTGGTGATGATGAACTCCTTTAACTTGACCTTATCTGGGAAGCAGTTTATCTGCCTTTCCATTCTAAATGATAGCTTTGCTGGATAGAGTAACCACTGATGTAAGTCTTTGCCTTTCATGACTTTGAATAGTTCTTTCCAGCCCCTTCTGGCCTTCAAGGTTTCTTTTGAGAAATCAGCTGATAGTCTTAGGGGAACTCATTTGTAAGTAAATATCTCCTTTCTCTTGCGGCTTTTGAAATTCTCTCCTTATCTTTTATCTTGGGTAATGTAATTATGACGTGCCTTGGCTTGAGCTTCCTTGGGTCCAACTTATTTGGGACTCTCTGGGCTTCCTGGACTTCTCAGAAGTCTATTTCCTTTGTCAGATTAAGGAAGTTCTCCTTCATTATGTTTTCAAAGAAGTTTTCCATTTCTTTCTCTTGTCCTTCTAGCACCCTTATGATTTGGCTGTTAGAATGTTTGAAGTTGTCCTGGAGGTTCCTAAGCCTCTCCCTATTTTTTTGAATTCTTGTTTCTTCATTCTGTTCTGTCTGAATGTTTATTTCTTCCTTCTGTTCCAAACCATTGACTTGAGTCCCAGTTTCCTTATTGTCACTGTTAGCTCCCTATGCATTTTCCTTTATTGCACTTTTCATAATTTTCATTTTTCCTCCATTTTGTGACCATACTCAACCAATTCTGTGAGCATCCTGATTACCAGTGTTTTAAACTGTGCATCTGATAGGTTGGCTATCTCTTTGTGGCTTAGCTATATTTTTTCTGGAGCTTTGATCTGTTCTTTCATTTGGGCCATTTTTGGGGGGGGTCTGGGGTTGCCTGTTTCATAGTAAAGGGTGGAGCCTTAGGGGTGTTCAGGGTGGAGCAACCCACATCCCTGGGTTGTGGCATTGTCTGTGGGGGAGGGGACCAAAAAGGAACAGTGCCACTTTCTCTGCTCTCTGCAAGTTTTCAGTCACTTCCCCCAATACCCACAAGCAAATTGGGCCCTTCTGGTGCTGGTTCCAGGTGGCTGGGTTTGTGTAGTTCTAGAACCCCATGGTTTCCCCAAGGGACTCTCCTATGACGCTGGGTGTTTCTTCAACTGCCTCAACTCCACAGGTGTTTTCAGTCAGAGGTTTTGAGGCTTTATTTGCCCGCTGGAACCCTGGGTTGCTCAGTCTGTCTCTCTCCCCAGTTATTCCTCCCAGTTTGTCCGTACAGAAATGTCAGACCACTCAGTCTGCCAGCCACCACCTTGGGCGGTCCACCAGCTACTGCCTCGCCTGCCCTGCCAACTGTTGTCTTGCTTGCCCTGGCCCTCCAGCCTCCACCTTGCTGCAAGTCCTCTCTGTCCAGCTGCCCAGCTCCACCCCGTCTACCGGTCTAGGTGAGTGTTTCTTTTTTTAACTCCTTGGTTGTCAGACTTCCATGCAATTTGATTTTCTGGCAATTCTGGGTTTTGGGTTTTTTTTTTAATTTGTTGTTGTCCTTCTTTTGGTTGTGTGAGGAGGCACAGTATATCCACCTGTGCCTCCATCTTAGCCGGAAGTCTGGCCATCAGTCTGTACCATAGTTTTTTTACCCATTCATTTACTGGTGGGCACTTAGGTTGCTTCCAGCACTTGGCTATTGCAAACTTTGCTGCTATGAACTTCAGGGTCCATAGTTTCTTTTGAATTGGTGTTTCAGGATTCTTAGGGTATAATCCAAGCAGTGGAATTGCCAGGTCAAAAGGCAGTTCCATTTTCAGTTTTCCGAGGAAATTTCATACTGTTTTCCACAGTGGCTGCACCAGTCTGTGATCCCACCAACAGTGCACTAGGGTTCCCTTTTCTCATTGTTTGTTGATTTGTTTATGATGGTCATTCTCACCAGCGTGAAATGGTATCTCATTGTGGTTTTAATTTGCATCTCTCTGATGGCTAGTGATGCTGAACATCCTTTCATATGTATCTGGGTCCTCTGTATGTCCTCCTTGGAGAAGTGTCTGTTCGCATCCTTTGCCCATTTTTTAATTGTTGAGTTTTTTTGTTTTTTGTTTTTGTCTTCCTGGAGTGGAGTTGTGTGAGTTCTCTATATATTTTTGGAGATTAAGCCCTTGTCCAAGATATCATTGGCAAATATGTTTTCCCATACAGTTGGTTCTCTTTTCATTTCAATGCTTTCTCTTAAGCCATGCAAAACCTGTTTATTTTGATGAGGTCCCGTTTGTTCCTTTATGTCCCTTGCTCTTAGGGATATATTGGTGAAAATATTGCTGCATGGAATATGTGAGATTTTCCTGCCTATGTTCTCCTCTAGGACTTTTATTTGCCAGGACTTATATTTAAGTCCTTTATCCACCTTGAATTTGTTTTTCTGTATGATGCGAGTTGGTGATCGAGTTTCAGGTTTTGTATGTAGATATCCAGATCCCTCAACAGCATTTGTTGAAGAGGATGTTTTTACTCCCCTTTGACAAATATTAATTGACCATAGAGACTTGGGTTTATTTCTGGGATCTTTATTCTGTTCCATTGGTCTATGGGTCTGTTCTTATGCCAGTACCAGGCCGTTTTTATTGCAGTGGCCTTATAAAACATTTTGATACCAGACATTGTAATCCCTCCTACTTTGTTCTTCTTTCTCAAAATTGCTATAGCTATTTGGAGTTGTGTATGGTTCCATATAAATTTTTGAAATTTTTGTTCTACAACTGTGAAATATGCCATTGGTACTTTGGGATTGCATTGAAACTATAAATTGCTTTGGATAGTATAGACATTTTGATGATGTTAATTCTTCCAGTCCATGAACATTGTACCTGCTTCCATTTGTTTGTGTCTTCCTTAATTTCTTTCTTCAGTGTTGTGTACTTTTCTGAGTATAGGTCTTTTACCTCCTTTGTTACATTTATTCCTAAGTACTTTATTTTTCTTTTTGCTGTTGGTTTTAATTTTAATTTTCCCAAATATATAAACATGTGCAAAAGTGATAATCTAACCTCTTTTTTTCCAATCTTTGTAATTTCTTTCTCTTGTCTAAATACGCTGACCTTCCCCCACCTAAATTCAATTAATAGTAGTGATAGTACACAATGTGCCTAGCTCCTAACATATACAGAGATGTTTCTATTTTTTTCAACAAGAACTGATCCAGTCCTTTGTTTGAGATGCTTATTTTATCATGGAGGGAGAGTATTTATCTATTCCAATTTTATTTTTAGGAGCTCATATCAAGAATAGATAATGAATTGTAGAAAATGTTTTTTGACATGGAATGATAATATAATACTTTTTCTTCGATCTAGTAATGTGATTAATTTTAATCATTAAGGAATAATCACTTTTGGAATAAATACCACTTTGAAAAAGTAAATAATTATCTTTATATATCACTGATTATTTGAAATGTTGCTTTTGCATTCATAGTGAGATCATTTTGTAGTTTTCTTTTTGAATATGACACTTCTCTGTTGTTTTTTTCTTTCTTTTATTATTATTATTTGTTTTTTTTTTTAAGACATTTTTCTTTTTGACCTGCCTGGTGTTGCTCAGTGGATTGAGTGCCAGTCTGCAAACCAAAGGATCACTAGTTCAATTCCCAGTCAGGCCACATGCCTGGGTTGCAGGCCAGATCCCCAGTTGGGAACATGCCAGAGGCAACCACACTTTGATGTCTCTCTCTCTCTCTCTTTCTCCCTCACTTCCCCCTGTCTAAAAATAAATAAATAAAATATTTTTAAATATAAGGCTTAATTTTTGTTTTTTTTTAATTTATTGGGTTACATTGGTAATAACATCCTATAAGCTTCAAGCGTACAATCCAATGATACATCATTTGTATATTGCATTGTCTCCTTTCATCACCATATATTTTAGCCCCTTTAACCTCTTCAGCTTTCTCCCACCTCCCTTCCTCTTTGGTAACTGTCATACCATTGCCTGTGTCTATGAGGATTTTGTTTGTTTTGTTTCCTCATTTGTTGCTCTCTGTTTTATATCCCACTTATGAGTGAAACTACAGGTTCTTATCCTTTTCTGCCTGATGTATGTTGCTTTGCACGATAGTTTCAAGTTCCCTCCATGTTGTCAGAAATGTCAATCTCTCTTCTTTTCTTATAGCTCAGTAATATTTCATTGTATCTATGTACAACATATTCTTTATCAAATTATCCAATGAAGACTTTTTTCAGAGCAGTTTTAGGTTCATAGCAAAATTGAGGGGAGTGTGAAAAGATTTCCCATGTACTCCCTTTCTGACACATGCACAGCTTCCCCCATTATCAAAATCACTCATTAGAAAGGTGTATTTTTAACAAGGATGAGTCTATATTGACATGTCTTAGTCAAAGTCTATAGTTTACCTTAGGGTTTACTCTTGGTGTTGTACATTCTGTGGTTTTGGACAAATGCATAGTTGCATATATCTATCAGTAGTAGAATAGCATACAGAGTAGTTTCCCTGCCCTAAAAATCCTCTGTGGTCTGTTCATTCATCTCTACACCACTGGAAACCATTGTTCTTTTTATCGTTTTCATAGTTCTGCCTTTTGCAGAATGCCATATAGTTGGAATCACACAATAGGTACCTTTCTGAATGGCTTTTTCACTTAGAAATATGCATTTAAGTTTACTTGATGTCTTTCCATGCTTTATAACTCATATCTTTTTAGCACTGAGTGGTGTGCCGTTGTTTGCATGTGCTATGGCCTATGTTTCAATTCACCTACTGAAAGATATCTTGTTTGATTCCAAATTTTGGCAGTCATGAATGAAACTGCTATGCGTCTGTGTGCAGGAGTTCGTGTAGACATAAGTTGTCAACGCTTTTGGGTAAATATCACAGAACGCAGTTGCTGGATTGTATGGTAAGAGTATGCTCCATTTAGAAAGAAACTGCCAAACTGTCTTCCAAAGTAGATGTCCCATTTTGCATACCCACAACCAGTGAATGAGAGTTCCTGCTGCTCCGCCTTCTAGCCAACATTTGGTTTTGTCACTGTTCCAGATTTTGACCATTTTAAAGGTTTGTAGTGCTATCTAGTTGTTTTAATTTGCATTTCCCTTATGACATATAATGTGGAAATTTCATAAAATTATATGCCATCTCTGTCTTCTTTGGTGAGGTATCTGTTCATATCTTTGGCCATTTCTTAATATAGGTAATTTCTTTTCTTATTCTTGAGTTTCAAGAATTCTTGGGGTATTTTGAATAAAAGTCAAATTTACATTTTGCAAATATTTTCTCCCTGCCTGTGCCTTGTCTTCCCATTCTGTTGACATTGCCTTTTGCAGAGCAGACATTTTAATTTTACTGAATACCATTTAAATTTTTTTTTCATGAATCATGCCTTTGGTGTTTAATCTAAAAAGTCATCACTGCACCTAAGGTGATCTGGGTTTTTTCTTATGTTATCTTCTAAGGGCCTTAAAATGTTGTGCTTTATAGTTTAGTCTATAATCCCTTTTGATTTAAAATTTGTGAAAGGCATAAGGTCTGTGTCAAGATCCATTTTGTTGCTTGTAAATGTCCGGTAGTTCCAGCACTGTTTGTGGAAAAAACTCTTGGTTCCATTGAATTGACTTTGTTCCTTTATCAAAGATTACCTGATGACTTTTACATGGGTCCATTTCTGGCCTCTCTGTTCTTTTCCATATATCTTCTTGTCTATTCTGTCACCAGTCCACACTGTCTTGATTACTGTAGCTGTATAGTAAATCTTGAAGTCAGCTCTCCAACTTTTCTCCTCCATTCACTATTGTGTTGGTTATTCTGCATCTTTGATCTCTCCTCATAAACTTTAGAATATCTCCAAAATAAATTTGCTGGGACTTTGATTCTGTTTTTTCAATTAATATTACAATCAATTTATAAAGTAATGTTTCTGTTAAAATAGTATGAATAGCCTGGGAGGTATTGGTTATTAAAGGCTTGGTTACATTCTGCCATGAAATTGTGTTGCCTGGGTAACTATATTGGGCAATAGTTCTTTGACATCTTGTTTTATGTCTTCAATTATAATTTGTCTTTACATATTTTCTTTTACTTCTGAAGTGAGTTTTGTTCCATATTTCTATGCCTCTGATTCTATTTTGCTCATTGGTCATTTGATTCCACATATAAGTGAGATCAAATGGTATTTGTTTTTCACTAATTGCATTATTTCACTTATCATAATAGACTCCAAGTCCATCCATGCTGTTGCAAAAGGTAAGAATTCCTTCTTATTTCTGCTGTATAGTATTCCATTGTATAAATGTACCACAGTTTTTTTAATCCACTCATCTAGTGATGGTCACTTAGGTGCTTCTTCCAATTCTTGTCTATCATAGATAATGCTGCTATGTAGTCCAACAAAGGATCTAACCCCTTATAAACACACATGCATCCAACAAAGGAGCACCTAAATATGTAAAGAAAACCTTGGAGGACTTTAAGAAAGAGATTGACAGCAATACAGTCAGTGTAGGGGATTCGAACACCCCATTGTCAGTGATGGACAGATCTTACAGACAAAAAATCAATAAGAATAAAGAAGCATTAAATGACACTCTAAATCAAGTGTACATAATTGATATTTACAGAATATTTCACCCGAAACAGAATATTTCACTCTAAAGAAGCAAAATATACATTTTTCTCAAATACACATGGATTATATTCAAAGATAGACCACATGGTAAGACACAAAACATGACTCAACAAGTTCAAAAAAAATTGGAATCATATCAAGCATCTTTGAAGATCACAATGGCTTGAAACTGGAAACCAACCTCAAGAAAAAACTCAGAAATACTCAAATACATGGAAAATGAATAGCATGTTGTTAAATAATGAATAGGTTAACAGTGAGATCAAGGAAGAAATCAAAAAGTATCTGGAAACAAAGGCATCTTCTATCTTTTTATATGATTCCTTATTTCATAGAAATTCCATGCCCTTTTTAATTTCCTTGAAATTGTAGATAATTTTTCCTAAAATATTTTTTTCTTCCCTATGTTCCTCTTCTACAGTTCAGTCGTAACAGTCTTTTGAATGTTAATCCATTCCTTTATTTTTTGGGGTGCCGTTTCATATACACCAGATCTTTCACATTTATTAATCATTTAAAATATGGACTATAGTATCTGTTTTGCAATAAGCAGAAAGATAGTGTGGGTGAACGCTCACTGCCTAGCCTCCTTTTAAAATGAGATGCCCGTAGAATAATCCTTCTGTGTCTCCAGCTGGAGAGATAAATACAGTTTGTTTACGTTGTTTCTCTGGTTTACTCTTTAACTGCTTGTGAGGGTTGGAAGACTGAAAACAGTGGGATGGAAATAATTAATGCTTTGGGGCATTGTGCAATGAATGCCTAAACTTCTACCTTGAAGTCCCACTCTGTTATATCTTGGGTACAGAGTGTGTGGTCAGTTCCTGGGAGTCGGATGATGTCCTTCATCTTTTAGTCACTGCACTTACCATTTTCTGCAGGAACTATGTCTTCTCAGAGGGTTTAACTGTTCTTTAACTGATATCTGCACTCTTTCTGCTTTATCTAAAATATCATTTGGCACCAGGCCACCTCTCTATTTAAGAATCCCTATGTAGATTTAAGATGACACGGAATCTTGATATCACCTTCAGGCCTAATTCCTTGCTGCCCTAGAAAAGTGAGAAAAGACCTCATTGAGAGACCAGTGTGCCCCTCACTGCAGTTCACTCTTGGATCCCACACGTCCCAAGTTCCTGTCTTTCCAAGCCAAGGACTATTGTCAAGGTCATTCACAACTCTATTGCTTACTTTATTGAAAACAACATCATTTTTCACCATTTCTGTGTAATTTTTGAATCTCACTTTTCTTTCATTTTATTCAAATTTTTCTTAAATCTGCTATGTACTCTTTATAATGTGCATCAAGAGGTTTCAAGATCCATTGTTTCATTATAGATTAATGTTTTCCCTCCTTTCATATGTTATGTATTTTAGGAAAATATAATATTCAGGGAATCTTGAATATATTCAACAAGCAGCATAGGCATAACATATATGCCTGTGTTAGTTACTCTTCTGTTGTCCTCCAAAAAAACTCCAATCAGTCTTTTTTTAATGCAACAAATTTGTGATTATTTCCCTCTGCTAAATTTATATCTGCTGTCAAAAAGTTCATGGGCTTCTTGGAACTTTCATTAAGAATTTCAGTTACTCTAGGCAAGGAATTTCATCTCTGCTAACAAGATCAAGTATATAACTAGGACTAGCCATGCCTCATTTCATGCTAGCTTGCTGCTCTCTAGATAAATGTGAAACATCCTTTTGTGGCCAACTGTACAAATCAATGGCATTTTGTTGTCTCAATTCTTTAAGTGCCTTGTGAATGGCAAGGTGAGAGAGTAAGACTTTTTTGATTGATGTATGTCAACTGCCATGAGCTTCGTGGACATAAACATCGATAAAGAAAGTGTCGGGACTCGAGGACAAAGGCATTTACAATAGAATCTAAAGCACTAGACACAGTGTCTATCTCTGGCCTTAAGATTATACATTAAGACAGGCTGTCAAAGATAAGACAGGATGTCAGAGAGGCCCTGTTATAGGGCACCTCAGGTAAGGTTTTATTAGCTATCTATGCTTAAATAAGAATCCTCCAGATGCCTAGTTTTTCCTTCTAGTACAATGAAGTAATAGCTTCATATTTTTTAAATGCATTGCTATCCAGGAGAAAGAATTGTTCAGTGCATTAATTGGCACCAATTTCACATAGAACAATTTTATGAAAACCATTTAGTTCTGATTTTTTAGGTGTATAAGAATCATGTAACTATTCCTATTTCTCTAGGTAAAGAGTTATCTACCTTTACAGTGATGACGGGAAGAAGGAAATGACCTTGGCTTCTATTAACTAATAGTATACATGTAAACAAAGTCAGTATTCAGTTCTCCTTTCTGTTTACAAATGTATTTAATTGGGGCTACCGCAATAAAATAGATGCCACAGCTTTAAATTAATGCAGTGATTGATGGCGGGTAAACAGATGATGGGTAGAATGAGATCGATTAGGAAGGTAATAAATAGATGATAAATTATAAGATAAACAGACTGAAGGGAGGGATCTCTCTGCTTTTCATTTTTCTTCCTTTCCACAAATATTCTCATATTTTTTTATAAGACATAATAACATTCCTTGCAATATAATATTGAGTATCTATATCTCCACTCTTAACCATTTTTCTTACACATTACTCAGTCTTGACACTGAGCAATAGCTCAGTAGTATCCCAAAGTTTATGATTCAATCAAAAATATTCACTGAACACACAGTATGTGTTGAGAACCATACCAGCTATTTTGAAGGGGTTCTGAGAAAGCAGGAAATAGGTTATAGCTCTTGATCTAAAGATAAGAACAAGAACAGACACACAGAATAGAATGCAAAACGCACATAATTTGTGGAAATTTCCAAAGACTCATTCCAGATTTCTTTTCTCCTTTCTCTCTGTCTTTCCCTGCTTCACAGGGATTTTGTCTATTCACAGAGGCATTGTACTTCATTCATTATACAAACATGTACGAAGTGTTTTTAATGAGTCATGTACTTGGTACGGAGCCAACAATTCAAAGAATAAGTCAGATTCTCTGTCTTCAAAGAACTTGCCGTGTAGTGGTGAAAACGAACACACAGATGATATAGTAAGTGTCATTATAAAGTAAATGCATTACAAGCATCTGGGGACCAGAGTGAGGGTACCTGACCCTGCCTGGAAGGGAGTAGGGAGTATTCCTGGAGAAGATATTCGTGCAGAGTTTTAAAGTCTGAGGAAGAGTCAAACATGAATAGGAGAAAAATTATACTCCAAGCAGATAAGACATTATGAGCAAAGGCATGAGAAAGTGAAGCTATAAGACAAGTGTTCCATGTTGCTGGAGCAGACCGTGAAGGTGAAGCCAGAGGGGAGGAGAATCTATCATGCAGAGCTTTGATTCCCATGTTAAGAAACTTAGACTATATCCTCGGGGCAACCAAAATCACTTAAGAATTTTAAACAAAGGAATGGCAGGGTTAGATTTCTATTCTAGACTCACCTGATGGTGAGTCTGAAATGAAGGACAAGGCTGAAGTTGGAAAAACTGGTTAATAGACTAGTTCAGTGGTCAGGCTGCATGAAGATGAGGGTGTCATCCAAGACAGCATTCGCAGACAGAAAAGGAGACAGATTTGAAAAGCATTTAGAAGGCAAAATTCACAAGGCTTTGTATCACTTCGAGTTGGTGTAGGGAGTGAGCAGAGAAAAAGAAAAGCCAAATTTCCTCATGTGCTCTACAAAAGAGTCACAACAATATTCCCTGATGTCATTCAAGGACCCAAGTGTCTGTCCTGAGTACAACTGCTGTCCTCGGTGATCAGTGTAGGAGTAGGAGGGTTTGTGTCACTGTCACTCATCTCTGTTTCCGAATTCTAAGAAACATGCCATTCATTGATGTAGAATTCAAGACACAGCAATTGGAAATACCTGGCCAAATGTTCCTTGTCTTTTCCTACACGCTCTGAAGAAGAAGCTTGGTCTTCTACCTTACACAAGCGTAGGGAATCTATGCATGTGTTTCTCAGAAGTGCATTATAGGAAAGAAGGTGGATGGTGAAATGGCAAATACCAGAATCTATATGACAGGATGCTTCCTCCCAGGTCTTCTACCAGTGCAGCAGTCCTTCGCACTACGTCAAAGACGTACATGAAAAGAAAGGCAAATCGGAGTCTGCTGTCAATAGAGCAAAAGGCAGTGGCGCAGTTCTTGTGCCCAAGCATGTATGACATCTGGCTCACCCATTCCACAGATATTTGAAGCAATAATATCTAGGCATGAAACAAGCAACTTCTCCATCATGCCCAAAGTTTTTATTCTCTCAATTACATGGGAGTCAAAAGTGCAAAGTTTTCTTCCAATTTTTTGATGGCTGTGGAGGGGGGGTATCTGCCTCCATAGGCTCTACATTCCCCAGTATATAGACACTTCATTAATACGCTATTATAATTATAATATCGATATTTAGTGCTCAGAAAATAGATTTGCAAATTTTAAAATGATGAATTAAGGAATAGTTTTTCCAACAGAAAATGCCCTTAATCTTTTAAAAATACAATTAATCGAGTATAGACTAAGAGCCTGAGACAAAAGCCGTAATCCATCCTTAATACAGAGAAACATCACAAACTGGGTCAATAATGAGACCCAGATCAATAAAGCTGTAATAAATAGTCATCTGAAATGAAGACAAGCTTTTAAAACCTTGGCTGGAAATTCCCTTTAGGACATATTCTCAAAGCCACTGAATAATTGGGAGTATCTACCTCAAATACAGTAAAACGGAAAATCAGGCTAGCAATGCGTAACCCAAACAACAGATGTTAAAGCAGCAAAAGCCACAACCAGTAAAATAATTTCTATTATAGACTCACAGACAGAAATTTCTGCAGAAGATGACTCTGCTGTCTTCCAAATTAAGTAAGCATGGCTACTCGTGTGGCACTAAAACTCACCATATGCACAGCTTCTAGCTTAGATGGACTCATTTTGCAGAGTAGCCCCCCCACCAATTTTGCTAGTGCAAATAACACGCAAAGAGACAAGTTCATATTCTCACTGATACGATGATGGATTGTATTCATTGTTTGGCTCTGTATTCAGAATTGTCATATAAACATGTGACCGTGGTGAACTAAGCCTGCCCCTCGCCTTTTAAGAACATCGTCAATACTGAAAGGATCAGGAAGCAGCTCAAATCTATGCTGTTTACAAAAGCCAAACCAACACCCTTCTCGATCAATAATCTCAGAAAACATCCACATCCTAGATATAAGTAGACTAATATTTGGTTCACATGAAATAAAACTGTTGTAAATATTACATTCTTTCTTTTTTATAACCATGGTATAAGAAATCGGCTGTGCATGTGCTAAAACATTGGTCCCCTGATCCCTGGGGATGGCAGGATAGAATTCATGGAGGCCGAAGTCATTGCATGTAGTCACCTCCTTCAACACAAAGTCACCCTTTTATCTAAGTGTGCAAATCCTATCATTTTATACATGACTTGATGGGAAACACTCACGAGGAATTCTTTGAGAAAACAGGTTTTGTGTTTTGATGTGTGAGTACATGTGTACATCTGACTTTAACATTTTGGTTTATTTCTTTATTCCCAACAAACATTCTGGTCTTGTGTAGGCATGGCTTCAAAAACTGTCCTTTAGTGTGTCTGTGTCTCTCTAACAGCTGCCTCTCAGGGGACAAAGTAACTTCCATACTACAATTTAATAGTATCCCATCTTGGAGAATCTTACTCTCTGGATGTCTACTGGGTAAAAACTTGATAGTCTTCGTAGCTCCCATTAATAGGAAACTTAGGACCTTAATCACAAATTTTTCTCACAATAAATGTACTCATTCATATCCTCCTTAGTCGTATGACACAGAAAACAATATGGAGGTTGGATAAAGTGCAATATGTGGGAATTGTAATATATTCTCCAGTTAGTCTATAGTTCAGGTCATATCTATTCTATGTTGTCCTTGGAGCAATTTGGGCTCATTGAGGTAACACGAGGCCACTAAACTTGAAGCAGCATTTACCAGGCAAAGGACCTGCTGACAACACTCCTAATAGCCCAAATTGCAGGTGATAGAGTAAACGACAAGTAGCATAGGCAATAACAATCGGGAAGAAGCAGGTTCAACCATAACGGTCATTTGAGAACATCATGTGGTTGAAGCTTCAAGGTGGAGTTTGATCTAGAAGAGATCTCTTTCCTAAATACAAAAAAACCTCCAGTTTTGAATACCATACCAAATGCTCTGGACCCCTGAGTACCCACCTCCCCAACCTTTCCCACCCCCGGATCACTGCTCTCAGCCACATCAGCTTTCTTTTCTGTGCTTGAACACACAGGTTCATTCGAACCCAGAATTCTTATACAAGTATATCTTGCCCAAATGCTCATTGCCCAAGTGCACTGTTCCCCATTTTTCTTATTATAGTATAATATTACTTTGTCTATTTATTTATCTGGGTATTTTTTTTTTTGCTTTCATGTTTGTATAAACATTGTCAATCTCCCCCTTACCAGAACATAATTTAATTGTATCAAGGACTATGGCAGATTGTCAAGTGGCAATTATTCTCTTTGTTATACTTCTCTTTGATGTGACTTCGCAGCAGCAGTTTTCATTCAGTAGTGAAGTCCATTTCTCCACTCCTTACATTGAAGCCAGCCTTGCACCTGTGGAATGAAGAGGAAATGAGGTTGTACATGTCCCAGGTCTAGGCCTCAAAAGGCCTTGCACAATTCCATGTAATTTTTAGACTCCTGCCCAGCAGCCAGGTGAAGAAACTGGTTTATCACCCTGGCCAGGTAACTCAGTCATTTAGAGCATTTTCCCAATACACCAAGGTTGCGTATTGATCTCCAGTCAGGGTGTAGTAGAAATTTAAAAATATAGATAGAAACTGAAGCTGGCACTCTGCATCAGCCCCTGATGGCTCCCTGCTGGCTTCCCAGCTTCAGTATCACCTGTTGACTAGTTAGTTGATTTCCTGCCCCAGGCCCTGGATGCTCCCCTGCTGTTCCTTTGTCCTGGGTCTTGGACCACTTCCCTTCCTTTCTTGTGTCCTTGGCTTTCACAATTACGTATCTCCTGCTTGTATCACGAGATCTCTTCCCTCCCCACTTTGTTGCAATGTATTTAACCACCCACCTGACCCCTCCTCAGTACCCAGAATTTGGAAGCTGTCTCCTCCGGGCCCACGGGTGTATTAAATGCTTACTCCGTCACCCCAGATCGTGTAAGAGTTTGTTTTTCCGCAACGAGGGCACATACTCATAAAAGAAGCAACCAATGGATGCATAAATAAGTGGGACAACAAATTGATCTCTCTCTCTCTCTTTCTCTCTCTCTCTCTCTCTCTTTCTCTCTCTCTCTTTCCTCCCTCTCCCTCCCTTCCTCCCCCCACCCCAACTGAAAAAGAAAAAGAAGCCGGCTCATCTAATTTTTGCCAACAAAGCCCACAAGTATGTGAAATGCTCAATCAAAACCACAAAGCCATTTATTTGTCTTTAACTATCCATTCATGGATGTCTGCATGCAACTAACCACAGTGGCCCAAGGGAATTTGGCTGAGATCAGCCAAGTCTGGCTCCGAGCAACAGAAATGCTCAGATAACCTATGAACTTGTATGTGTAATGTATTATAGTAAATAGCAGTGATTGTTCAATCTAACACAGTGCACAGGGCCGCAAGGGCACAATAGGCCAATGGCCAAGCCCTGGAGCCCCTAAGAAATCTTCTGAGCCTATAGCTTCCCTGTTTGCTTTATGATTTATTACCTAAATTGCATCGCCTTTGCCATGTATTTTTGCATTCTTCCCAAGCCACTGAGTTGGTTATTCTGTTTGATAGCTCACTTGACCCCACTTCTTTCTTGTTTCCAAGATGCTGAGATTTGGTTTCCCTGTGTTTGTATGAACCACAGCCTGGAAAATCTTCTCGTACCATATTCCTGGGGCCAGTTTCAATTGCCAGAAACCTTTATCAGAATAAGTCCTTTACGTACATTGGTTCGGGCTTCTCAAGGTCCAGTTGCATTGTTTAATAGGCTCTGATTAATCCTTTACGAGTCCCACGTATTTCTTTTCAGGACATTGTAGACCTACAGTGTCAATTTCTATGAACTGGCAGCTTTGAGTTTGTCTATTCTCTTCTAAATATTTTTCTTATTTTACAGACTGGCAAAAATACTAGTAAATTGTGTCATTTCATCTGAAGCCTTTAAATTCAGTAGGAGGGATTTTCAAAGGAAAAAGAAACATCTAATCTTACTAAACCAAAGATCTGCAGTGAATATAAAGTTTTCATTTCCTTCGTCCATAAAGATTAATTCCATTTTATCTATTCAGGTATTGATGTCTTGCTTCAAGCAGGGATAATTGCATTTTTCTGTCTCGCATTTTTAAATATGTTTGGGATTCACAGGGTGTTGCAGGTTGTAGTTTACAAAGATGTAATAATGCTATTTCCCATCCATATTCGTTTTACAATGTGAGCAAGCTGCTTCTTCATTAAAAGGTGGGTTCTGTAGCTCTTCCCTGACCCTGGGCAGAGCTTTGGGGCTGTCTTAACTGACAGAGTATGTCAGAAGTTAACACTATGTGATTTCCAAGGACAGACACAGAACAAAGGTGGGGAATAATAAAATGATATGCATTGATATCAACCAGAGGAAGAGCAAAAGTCAAACAGTAAACACCCTAACAGAGTCGATCTCACACTTCGGTGTACAGCATCAGATTCACACAGAGGGTCTGGTTAAACCACTCTGCTGGCCCGGCCTCCAGAGTTTCTGATTCCATAAATCTGGGTAGGGGTGTGAAGAACTGATTTCAGATGATGCCGGCTGGCTGCTAGTTTGGGAACACATGTTGATAAATACTAATGAAAGGCAATACAAATCGATAAAACAGGACTCTTAGTAAAAAAATTAAACAACTAAAAAACAAAACAAGTTCAATGCTATATTTATCTAATAGCACACAAATCTGGAGAAAACAAAAAATGAATACAATAGTAGCCAAGGAAATTTCAAAACCAGCTTTCCAAAGCTTACTCCTTAAGCTTCCTTCAACAAACTTAATGAACAGAATTAATAAACAATTATTGAGTCACTTGCAATGGATTGAATGTTTATGTGCCCTCCCCCCACAAATTCATACGTTAAAACCCTAACACCCAATGTGATGGTATGAGAAAGTGGGGACTTTGGGAGGTGATGAGGTCATGAAGGTAGAGACCCATGAATGAGATTAGGGTCCTATTAGAAGATTTCTCACTGCCTCTGCTACATGACAGCACAAGGGGAAGACACCTCATTGGAGTATCAGACGCCAGATCCGCTGGCATCCTGATGTTGGACTTCTTCGTCTTGAAAACTGACAAGTACTGTATTTTGCTGTGTATAATGCACACTTTTTTGCCCAAATTTTTGACAGAAATAGAAGGATGCACATTATAGATGGGTAATACTAATTCTGTAATTATTTCTTACATATAATTATTTATTTTTACATAAAATTTTTGTACCACAATATGTTCAAAAATAAATGCACTAATTTCTTTACTATACAAAAAAACAAGTATCTAGAGATAAATAAATAAATAATTGAATTTTTAAAATGATAACAAAATCTTTTTTTTTCCTGAAAGTTTGGGCCAAAAACATGGGCGCACATTGTCCACAGCAAAATATGGTGAATTTTTGCAGTGTCGGGCACCCAGTCTGTGCTATCTTTGTCATAGCAACCAGGAAGGACAAAGGCAGCTCCATAATATATTTTCAACTGGTCACACACCTAAAAGTCGCCTTTAGATCATTAGTACTACAGAAAAGCATAGAAATTCAGCTAAGAAGGGCGATTGAAGACATGAAAACAATAAAGCAAAATACTCACTGTGTTAAAAAAAAATTCAATTATAATCCCTAATGTGAAGATACCTGAGCCTTTATCCCTAAATCATACTGTTTGGGGATTAGCCTTTTTCTGGGCAATTTAAAGAATTATTAGCTACACTCTATGACTAATACAGTTAAAGTTACCGTGAAGGGCTAGATTTAAGCCCAAATTACTCATGCAACCACAATGCGAGCCAAAGTAGCAGAGCACATGGCTGACCCATAGCAGTGATCTTCCAAACATTTAATCAGGACAGCATGGCCGTGTGTTACATTAAGGGTTACAACCCCAACAGAGTAGTTTTTACTTCTTTCATTTTCAGGAAGAAAAGTATTGATTAGAGAGACATTTACTATTGTCTGCTGATAACAAATAAAAATTGTCAAGCCATCCTTGATACTAGAGAAAGCCCCATTGCATACCTTTCCAATTGTTATTCCATGCATTCCATACTACCGAGGAAGAAAATGTTCACGGTGTTCAGTAGCTTTATAGGTTTCTTTTCTTACACATATTAGTTGTCCATAACAGCTAGAATTTTTTCTTCTTCCTCTGAGAAAATGTTGAGCTAAACAAATGTGATGAGCTGTGTGTACAAGACCATACAGGAGGGTTGCCTGTGTTTTGCATTTTTAAACATCCAGATGAAAGTCCAAGTTCCTGTTGCTCTACACGTGTTAGTTACCTAAGGGACTGACAGGTAACAAAACATTTTAACCACTTTCCCAATATTCAACACTCCAAACAATATGAATCCCAGCCGTTGGTATCTATGCTATGATTTTATATGTGCGGAAAGTGGAAAATTTGCCTCTAAATACAAATTTAGATCTAGACACCAAATTTCTTTAGATATTTTATTTTTCCCTGACCAAAACATTGTTTCCTTAATGATGACACACTAATTATACAGAATGTTAGCAAAAACTTTTTTTTGTCAAATTCAACAATAATATTTTGAGCACCCTCTACTTGCCAGGTAACCTGGTAGGGATTATGTACATGCTAAAAATGTGTTTTTTAAATCAATAGTCCATATTATCTAATGGGATTCAAACATGAGAATAAATCATTGCAATACATTCTGATGAGTGCTATTTTAGAGATAAATAGTGAATAGCTGAGACACAAAGGAGGATTAATAAATCACTCTGCTTAATCGGGTACAGAAACTCTTCGCAGAGGCATGAGAGTTCCATGTCCAGGCTTCTGCCTAGTAGAGAATACGAAGAGGGACTAAGAGGAAGAAATAATGTAAAAATCTGTATGGGATAGACTGACGCATAAGCAATTAATTGAAGGCAAAGCATTCCAACATTAGTGGCAAGAGATGAAGTTGAAGAAGCAAGTATAACCACAACCATAATGATAACTATAACTAGGAGCATAACTATGGAACCTGGGGGATTCCAATAGCAGGTTCAGGTTACCACCTGTAGCCAGCAAGGTGCCGTCAAGGAAGTGACATTATCCATTTAGCTCCAGATTCATGCACTGCCATTGTTTCGCTGAAGAATAGGGCCCTGAACCAATACTCCACTCACTGGACATGGGTTAACCTTCGTGAAAAGGCAGGAGATACTTCAATACGTTCTGTATTGCCTTCCATCCCTGACTGGGAAGGCGGAGTTTCAACTGTGCAGCTAGAGAGCAAGGAACATGGAAAGTCTTCTCCGGGCCCCTGGCCAGGCCAGAGGATCAAAGCCATACAACTCGCAAACCACCGGCATCACCAGCTTCGCTCTTGTGCCTTCAGCAGAGCTTTTGGACAGGGTGCAGAAGCAGCCCGAGAGTTCCCGAGCACTGGCGAAGTACAGAGGAAGAAACTGTTTGACTGCTCCATGAATTAGCACCAACGTTTATTTAGATTAGATAAGACAGTTATGCTACATTGAAAACAAAGTAATTAAAAACACATTTAGGCAAATCGCATTTGAGGCCGATAAGGTTCAGATTTGGCAGTTGTGTGATCTAAGAAAATATGGTTTTAATAATGAATTAAGTTTTAATTTATAGATTTTCTACACTGGATTGTTTAGAAATTAGTGCCCGTTTGGGAAAGATTCTGTTGCACTGAAATTGGTGTGTGGGGACTGGTATAAGGTTAATGAATTTGGGTGTTTAGAACACATTTGTTTACTCAGTTCATCAGAAAGACAGCCTGAGGCCTTAAACATAAAACTATCACTATCTGTACAGCAACAGTTAATATTTATCATAATACATAGTCAAAACAACCAGTTAAGTCCTATCAAATCTACCAAGAGAATCAGTGAGACCCTTAGCCCGATTTCAAGCACTAAAACATGAGACCAAAAGAGGTTAAATGTTTTGTCTGATGTTATACTTCTGTCATAAAGCCACAGTCCAAAACCTTTAAATAATTTTTAATTCTATTTTAAGCCACACCATAGAGTCTGCAATTGCATGGCTATTTATTCATATAAAATGGAATGATTTTTTTCTCTCTCATTTATACCATCACCTGTCATCGGTGCCAATTGGATGTGAACATATCATTCTCCCTGAGCTTTGTGGTTGGTTAGCATATAAATCTTACAAAGTATCTGTCCGGTGTATAACCTCCCTTTTTTTTCTGGGTATTTCCTCCACATTTCAAGTGATTGGACCTCCTGCAGCCATGGTTTTCGATCACCCGACCCTCCAGGCTGCCAATGGGCATTGCAGATGGATTCTTCTAGACCAGTAGGATGCTCACTCTAGGATTTTGGAATTGGGATCGAGAGGTTCTCTTCCAGTCTGAGCTATCTACTCAGACTGAAGTATTGTAAACTCTGTCACTTTAAGCCAGCTAGCAGAAGAACTGCAAGAAAAGTGTCAGCAGAAGACAAGAATGTAGCTCACATGCAGAGAGATGCAGAGGCAAAGACTAGGTAGGCCCAGGGGAGAGGGCTTGGGTCCTCATTAATTTTCAGTCCCTGATGGCTTTCCACTGTCAAGGTTTACCTATATTTTTTACTTGAGCATTCTATGACATATCTCTGCAATTCTCACAATACATTCAAACCGGGAAATGACATCTCTGGTCACAGACACTAAGAGCAAGTGTGGAACTGGCTGAGGCCCAAGAGGATGTCCGTGAGGATTCCTCCTGCACGAGCCTGCAGCCTGCATCCTTGGAAGGATATTGGAAGAATATGACACTGTGCTGGGTAAGTCTGGAGATGTCCAGTGTACAAAACCAGAAAGACAACCTCCAGTCCAGCCTTTGTACACTAAAACAGGAAATGCATATAGAAACCAGGGACGGAGATCAAGAAATTCATGAAAAGAAAATTCTAGGCTTTGCACCTATCATCAGTAACGCTGTGAAAAACAACATGAAAATTTCAGAAGCTTTGCTCACGACACATTTATTTCTCAAGCAAAAGCTCTGTTTCAGCAGCAACCTTGAACAGACATTCTACATATAATAACTCAGGGTCACGAGCATCGTCCATCAGTGGCTCTAGCTCTTTGATTCTTTGTTGAATCCTCCATATCCGGGCAGAAGATGAAGAAGAGAGAAGCCAGAAACTTGGGGCCTTGCCAGTTAAACCACTGCCTGCTTCAGATTCCAGACAAGAAGAGTTAAAGCTGCAAAAGATTGGAGCTATAAAAGCCCCTTAATACTCGGCCCCACAAAAACGATCAGATTCACGGTGCAGTCACTCCATCAATTATTTCAGAAGGCATTACTGAGAAGGAGGCATGAGGGCAAGAAAGAAAAGACATAAATCAACCCTGAGAATTATATCTAAGAATGAATGTGGCCGACGGTCAGTGACACATGACACCTACCCAAAGCAAGTAGATCAGAAGCCAAGTTTACAGGGGAACTGGATTACCAAAAGCAAAGCCAAGATTTCGTCCCCATTTGTCTATTGCCGTCTGAGTATAAATGTTGGGCTCTCAAATTTGTACCAGCAGGCCACAGGCTCTGAAAACCCCCAAGCCACTGAGGAGAGAACAGCATGAATTTTAGAGGCAGTGATGGTAGGTAACAAAAAAGGAAGGGTTTCCCAGAATGTGGAGCCTGAGCCCACGGAGAGGAGCAAACAAGGCAGTTTCTCTAAAAGACCAGAATCCAGTTCTAAGAAAAAAAAATCTTTACTTATACTTTGGGTAAGATTTTGTAACTATTCGGGGCCAGTGATCACAATATCCCTACCATTTGGCCTGTTTCTACATGGGAGTTTTATGGCTATTATCTGTTGCTGGTTCAGTGAACAGAGGGCTAACTTGCCTTTTTAGCTGGACCATTACCCAGACCCCCCCTGAGGATTATAGGGCACTTTGTCCGCAGCCCAGCTCCAAAGGAATAATAATCATCTAAATAAATCATAACTCACAGAAAATAAAAACAAAGCACCTTGATATCTGAAGATAAATAGAGTCTTCACTATCTCCCAGCCTTTATTCTGTATGACACTCTGAGGTTATGAGCACTTACAAGGGAATAATAGAAGTAGAGTAGCCCCCAGAATCACTAAGAAACTCAAGTCTCATCCTCCCCTTGACCCAAATCTGGTTTTCAGTTCAAGTACACAAGGACACTCCCAGATCATGACTTCAACAATTCTCAAGATGTCTTATAGTAAGCCAAGGCTCCAAAATGAAACCAAAGTTGTGGTTGTAGGAGTTGGAGTATCAGAAAAATAGCAACTACACAAGAGGAACCTGAGGGCAGAGGATTACAACCCTGTGCACACCATAGGGCTGGTTGCAAAGACAGAATGAAGTGGTCTGCTAAGGCTTCATATCTCCCTAGAGAGACTCCTACCCCCAATTTCCCCAGTGGTTTCCTTGAACAGGAAAAGCCTCTCAGGAGGGAAAAACAGTGGTCAGATTTATAAACCAATGAACACACCTTGCTACAATCAACAGGTAACCCTATCACTTACTTTCCTGTACCAGATGCCATTCATAATTTGGACCCATGAATGTATAGCCCACTTTGGAAAATTTCTTTTTGCATATTTGCTGAATGAGATTTTTTAATGATGGCTTACTCTTCCATGCTCACCGCCTGAATAGATTATAGGTGGCATAGGTTCTAGGTAGCATTGTCTCTGGACGCTAGGGCTGTCTGGGGCTATGGGTTGCCATGCCTTTGAAAATGGTAGAGTGTGCTTTTGCAGATGGGGACACACTCAAGAACATCTGTGAATGAATAGAAAAAAGGAAAGTGATTTCTCTGTTGAGCAGCCAAGGAATAAAGCTAGGGAGACAACCTCAAAAGATGTCTCCCAGCCGATGACAACTTCCTTCCTATGGGAATTGACTCTTTGCACCCCCAGAGGGGAACGGTGCCTCCAGCAGTCTGTTCATACAATATGACCATGCAGATTCCTTGTTCCAGGCATAGCTGATTAACCAGAAATGGCCACGGCACTAAAGCTAAACCAATGAAATTACATCTTCTGGAAATTTGAAGTTTGAGATTCCAGTCCGGCCTGGTAGTCCACATAAACCGAGGTCTTACAAAACTAGCAGGACACTAGTTAGCCTCCTCCGCTAAGATCACAGAGGGAAGGAGAGGTAAGAGGCCACGAGACCCAGAAATAACGAGATTGACTGCAGCTGCACGGACTGCTGATTAATTTTGTTTTAGACCAAACTATATTCCACAACCTTCCATCTTGTAAAATAAGGTTGCATCTTCCTGATGAATGTTCATGGTTTTGATTAAGCTAGCTCAAGCCAGTTTTGTTTCCAAAGGCCAGAAGCCTAGGGCAGCCCCTTTGTGCAATTAATTCCCTAATTTTAGCCTTGCCTGGTTCACCTGACCCATTGTTAGACGGCAGAGGTGCCAGCATGCCCCTGGCCAGGACTTATCATGATTATCAAAGATAATTCACAGTAGTCCTTACCAGGCTGTTCTTTTTTAAAAAATTATTTGCTGACTGCAAAATTCCTTTCCCTTCACCTTATTGAAGTCAGATTTCAAGTTATGTAAGCATTATCCTTTAAATGCTTTCATAGCTGCTATTCTGATACTAATTCTATTTACCTTTTATCTATTTCACATTTGGCATCACTTAAATAGGTGATATTTTATTCTGTCTGATCAGAAAAAAGAAAATCGTGATTTTTTATATGATTTGCATGTGATGTATTGAATCCATCTGTGCTTAGTTCGGAGATTCTGTGTGGTTATTTGAGCTGACCCAGCCAGGGTCTCCTCCTGTGCCTTATGCTCGCCTTCCCAGGCATCTCCCAAGGCCTGATCATGTTGGCTGTGCTAGTTACCAGCCACAGTGATGAGATAAGGCAGTATTGATCCACCCAGAGTAGAATATCACATTAATTTTTTCCAACCTGTATATCTTGGTGATCCTTCTCATCTCCCTCATCACTCAACTGAATGAAATTATTTGACCCTACATATCTTACTTTAAAATAATAACTTCTGGAGAGAATTACACCAAGGTTATCTTGTCCCAAGAAACAAGATCTTTCTCTCTGATCACAATTTTTTTTAAATTGCTTTCTATTTTCTACAGACCTAAGGTCAATTGCATTATGGCTACATTTAAGATACAATAGAAGAATAATCTTGAACTTGAGCGATCCCCAAAATAAAGTACTTGAACTCCTGAAAATATTTAACTTCTGACAGATTAAAAGCACATCAAACTAATTTTGTTTTCTTTATGTTGTTGCTTTCGGCCTTATACTCTTATATGAGGGGGACCCCCATAAACCAGAATTATCTCCTGGAGGGCAGGCCCCTTGTAGTATAGGCCTCCCCCGCTAGGTGAGTGTTCTCACAATCCATCTGTATCAGTGTAGCAGCTGGCATTGTGAGAGGTTACATTCAGCTTCAGTGAACTTTTTTGGAAGACTTTTTTAACGCATTTGCCCATTTTATGATGATAATTTATGAGCGCACCTGCGTGTTCAGTGGTTTTTGACCAACCACACCGTGACCCCCATGCCCTTTTCTCCCTCTTCGCCTGACCTCAGCCTGAGTGACTTTTTAAAATTGTCCCTGGATGAAAAATGTCCTCAAAGGGAAACATTTTGCTAATGTGGGAGAGGTGAAACAAAAAAACTGGCAGAAGCACAAAAAGGCATTGAAATCAATGAATTCAAAAATTGTTTTGAGCAGTGAATAAAATGTCATGGTAGGTGTATCCTAAAATGGAGAGTACTTTGGAGGTGACAGAATTTACACATGTAAAAATAAATACGCAATTTTTAATAAATGCATTCAGGGTTTTTTGGTTCCCCACTCATATACTTTAGTACAAGTCTATTCTTCAATTAATGAAGAAATATTAGACTTTACTGAGTACTTCTAATTCCATGGCCTATGTTATATCAACCTCCGACTCCTTCCAAGTGAGTTATTTTACCAGACTTTGGAAAAGTAATATGGAAACATTCATAAGACGTGGTTTCTGCAGGTTGCCTGGGGATCTGCTAAGCTAGACTTGGCTGAGATGGGAGAGCGTAACTGTGGCCGCTCTGCTCCACTCGCCTGTCCCTCTTCCTTGGACCCGTGCATGAACACAGGCATGTTCTCTTCGTGGCAACAGCAGAAACACAAAAAGAACCACTCTGGATCCACTCAAGCCTTGGCACTGCCACTGTCCCTTCTGTCTTCTATGTTTATTAGCCAAAGAAAGTCACATGGCCAAATGCAAATGCCAAAGGTCAGGAAACACACTCCATTTTTATGTGAAAACTCAGAACCCACATGCCCAAGGGCCTAGATGGAGAGAAAATAAAACATCAGGGACTACAACACAATGTACCACGACCCAACAAGCCTGCTGTTACCATACTTGAAATAAAGGAATTGGATTAGATACTTTTAGGTCTTTTCTGGTTCTAACACCATGGTCCAATTTATACTTTTCAATATATTGTTTTACAATTCCAAATTATCTTTGTCACTCACCTAATCATAGCTGTCTGTGCAAATTGACTTTATGACACACTACAAATGCTTCAAGACGTGTGAGGCATTCATTGTTCTATTTCCAGGCAGGACCGTGGCTACATTTCACTAGAACATCCGCTAACTATGGCCTTTTAAACTTAAGAAAAAACAAGAATTCTCTACCCTTGGCGTACGTAATTGATGTACCTTTAGACATTAGCCGCCTACAGAAATGAACGAAGTCACATCATGATGTTTGCCAGTCACGTTTTACTGGTTCTGTAATCACCTGTGCAAATGGCTGCAGCTCTAACATGTATACCCACACATTTGCCGAATCATTTCAAAGAGGCCCCAGTGTGCCCTGGCTGGTGTAGCTCAGTGGATTGAGCGCGGGCCTGTGAACCAAACGATCGAGGTTCGATTCCCAGTCAGGGCACATGTCTGGGTTGCAGGCCAGTTCCCAGCAAAGGATGCACGAGAGGCAACCATACATTGATATTTCTCTCCCTCTCTCCTTCCCTTCCCCTCTAAAGATAAATAAATAAAATCTTAAAAAAAAAAAAAAGAGGCCCCAGTGTCTATTGTGCATGCTTGAAAATAGGTCTACCTCTGTATAGTCTTCAGAATATTCACTGTGCCTTGTCCCTGCAAATACACTTAAGGGCAGCACCTTATGTTTTCTTGTCATGGCATAAAATGCATCCAGTTTAAGGGTAGCTGTCAATGAGTTCTGACAGTTTTATACACCTGTATAACCCTAACTGTAAACCAGACATACAGCATTCCCGTCCTCCCCAGGTCACATGTACTTCTTTCCATCCATCTTTCTTCTGCCCCCTAGCCCCAGGCAAACATAGACCTGCTTTTGTTTTTTACACTAGATTAAATTTTCATTTTTTCAGTGGTTCGTATGAATGAAATTTTACGTCAGGAGTTGTATCTACCTTCTTTAGCTCGGCAGGATTTTATTGTGATTCATTCATAGGGTCGCTTGAATCAAGGCGTTTATTCCTTCATGCTGCTACTAGTATTCCCTCGCGTGTGCACCGAGCCATTTGTTTACACATTCAACTGCCGAAGAACATGTGAGCTTTTTCCCAATAAATAGAGCTAATATAACAGTTGTACACAAAGTTTTGCATAGACCCATGGTAAACTTCTAAATTGAATCATTATGGTATTATGTGATGATATTCAACTGTGGCTTTAATTTGCCTTTTTCCAAAGGTTAAGAAGGTTGAGCTACTTCTCACGGGATTATTGGCAGTGTTGTATACATTCTTTTATGTTGGTATGCTCATGTCTCTTGCCCATTTTAGTTGTTTTTTCTTATTATTGAGTAGTAAGAGTTGTTTACATATTCTGGACACAGATTCTTCATCAGAAATAAGTATTAAAAATACTCCCACCTGTCATTTTTTAACTGTCTTTTGTGAGTAAAAGTTTTTTTTTAATTTTTAAGTACCTCTTGTCAATTTATTCCTTTATGGTTTATGTTTTTATGTCCTATTCTGAAACTTTGTGTCTGTCTTAAGATCAGAATTTTTTCTGTCATTGTTTTATAATTTTTGATTTCATGTTTACCACTTTGATTTAGTTTCAGTTAATTTTTGTGTATAGAATGAAGTCAGGCTCTTAGGTTCCTTTTTTGCATATGAATCGTCAATCAACTCTTTTCCTCACGATGTGTTTAAACACATTATTTTGGGACATTTGTTTAAAAAATATTAATTGACCACATACGCATGGATATATCTCTGAAATATATTCTGTTCCACTCTTTGAAGTGTTTGTCTTTACCGCACTGAATTGATAGACTTACAGTTTGACAGTATAAAAGTGAAAAGCATTTTGTTTTAGTATGTCATTATAAATACTTTTTTTATTTTTGCGTCCAATTGTTTATTGCTAGTAATTAAAAATGAAATGGAATTTTGTATATTATTCCTTTGTCCTATATTTGTTGGATTTATTTATTAAAAATAATAGCTGTGATGTGTGTACTTCTTAGCATTTTCTAAATAAAAATTATGTAAGCAATGAACAGAGACACAAGATTCTTCCTGTCGAGTCTGAATATCTCATACTTCCTTTTTATTTCTCATTGCTGAGATGTTGAATAAGCATGCAAACTGATGATTAAGAATGGCATCTTTCCTGCAGATGCCCTTCTTGTCGTAACTGTCAATAGTGTTCTCATGAATGGTGGTTGAATATTGTCAAAGGCTTTTCTGCATCTGGTTAGATGATCATATGGATTTTCTTATTTGTTCTGTTAATATGGTGAAACACATTCCTGAATGTAAAACCAATCTTGCATTTCTGGTATGAACACTAATTGGTCAATTACTTTATCTTTTAACCCTTTTTACATATCTCTGGATTTAGATTTGCTAACATTGAAGAGTTTTGTACCTATATTTTTGAGGGCTCTGGGTATATAGTTTTCTTTTCTCGTAATATCTTTGCCATGTTTTCACTTCAGAGTATTGCTTCCCTCATAAGATGAACTGCAATGAGTTCCTTTCCTTTCTGCTCTAGTTTCTCAGAGAATTTGGTAGCGTTAGTGATATCATATTATCTTAAGTGCTTGATGGAATTCACTAGCAAATTCGTTTTAGCCTGGAGTTGTTTTGGGGAGATTTTAGTTATTAATTTAAGTTCTTTAACAGAAAGAAAGCTATCTTAGATTTTTATTTCCTTTTGAGTCGATTTTGATAATTTGTGTCTGTGAAGGAATTTACCCATTTCATGTAGGTACAATTTTCTAACATAAATGTGTCCATTTTTCCTTGTTATACCTTTAATGTCTTTGAATCTGTTTTGAAATTATGCCTTCCATTCATGAATTGGTAGCTGTGTCATCTCTCTTCTTGATTAGTCTAATTATAAATTTCTCAATTGTTCTATGCAAAGAGTAAACTTTGTTTTCATAGAGTATTTTCATTTTCTCTTCCATTGATTGCCTATTATATTCTTCTTTTTGGATTTAATTTGCTCTTTCTTTTCGTGCTTCTTAAGGAAAAAACATGTATCATTGATTTTGGACCTTGTTTCTGTTCTACTATCAATAATTTAGAATATATTAGCTGAATCCTATAATATTGGTTTGTCATATTCTTGCTTTCATTCACTTCTAAATATTTTCTATTTTCCCTTTTGATTTCTTCTTAGACCTATAACTTAGAGATTCATTGTTTAATTTCCAGATGTTTGAATTTTTCTATATATCTTATTATATTTTATTCCTAATTTAATTATGTTGTGGACAAAGAACATACACTGAATGGTATAGTCCACCCTTTAAACTATGGTCTAGATTTAAGAATGTTTCCATGTGCACTTGAAATAAATGTACATTCCTCAATTGCCAGGTGAAATGCCCTATAATGTCATTCAGGTTAAGTTAGTTGACAATGTGGTTCTGGTCTCCAATACCCTTACTGATTTTCTGTCTACCTATTCTATTGATTACTGGCAGAAGAATATTGCACTTTCCACATATAACTGTAGATTTAGGTATTTCACCCTTCAGTTCTATCAGTATTTGATTCATATATTTTAAAGCCCTATTAGTAATTGCCTACACATTTAGAATTACTAAGTCCAATGAATGAATTGACCCTTTAACATTAGAAATGTATCTCTATCTCTTGCTGTAAAATCAATGTTTTTAGGATTACTGCTTGTATGGTATACCTTGTTTATCCCTATAATTTTAATCTAGCTTTTCTTCATATATTAAGAGAGTTTCTGTGTTTTTTTTAACCCAATTTAACAATCTCTGATTTTTAGTAGAACAGACTATTCACATCTAATGCCATTATTGGTATGAGTAGGTTCAAGTATGCATTATGCTATTTGACACTTTTACAGCATAAAAAATTCTAGGTGTAGGTTATTATTTTTCTTGCTCGTTTATTGGTGTACTTTACATAACTTTATGTTCCATTGTTGTATTTCTTGCATAGTTTCTGGTGAAAAGTTTATAGTTATTTTATCTATGTTTGACTTATCTTAATGTGCATTTTCCCCTCCAGCTACTACTGTTATGAAATTCTGTTTATCACTGTTATTTTGAAATTTCATTACACTGTGCATTTTTAAAAATTTTTTATCCTATGTGAAGACTTTTGAATTTCTTAGATCTTTTTAACTTTTTATCAAATATAAAATAACTTTGCCATTATTTTCTTAAATATTTCTGACACTTCCTTTATGGATTCTCATTACACACATGTCAGAATTCTTTATATACTCCCACAGTTCACTGAGAATCTGTTCATTATTTTTCAGAATCTTTTTCTCACATTGCTTAATTTTGCATTTTTTATTTCTATTATTTAAATGTACTGATTTGCTTCTGAAAGCCCAAATCATCTAACACCATTTCATTTCAGATATGGTTTTGAAGAGTTAGTGACTTTCATTGTAGATATTGTTTTTTACAGAAGTTTTCTGTTGTTCTTTTTTATATCTTCCATGTCTTGCTTATCTTCTTTTTGCTTTATGTAATTGAGTATATTTATAATAATCTATTTGCAATCTTACACTTTTTAACTGTTGACCTTTTCTATACACTGATCTTCCTCTGATTTTACATTACATTTCTTGCTTATTGATTGTCACACCCAGCAATTTTTAATTGAAAGCTACAGATTATGAACTTGATGTAGTAGAGTGTCAGGTCTTTCTCTTCCTTTAAAGGGCATTGATCATTGTTCTGCTAATTAGTGTAGTTATTTAAGGTTAAGGTTGATCCTTTCAAGGTTCACTTTAACTTCATTATGGTATATTTGAGTAGCTTATGCCCTAGGGAACATTTAGCCACATTTCTCAGGCATAACCATTTTGGATGTCCAGTTAATGCCTTGAGTAATCAATGAAGACTTTCAACTCTGCTAGTAGGAAATTTAACGCCATTTTCAGTCCTGTTGTACAAGGTCTAGAAACCATGCAGCTCACAGCTCACACATGCTTCTCTGTCCAACCTTACAGAGTTTCATCCTACACACATTCAATTTAATGTCTGGAGGAGAATTAATAGGGCATGTAGGCAGATTTATGAAAACCTTTTTCTGTGTGAACCATCTATTTCTAAATTGTACCTGCACAATTTTCACTTATAATCTGCTTGGAATCTTCATTGCTGCTCTGAGGTTTGGGATGTGCCTTCAAGGAGAAAGCCAAGGTTATTATAGAACTAACCTTATTTTCTTACCCTCTCTCAGGAACCACAGTACTGCACTGCCTATTTTCCAGTAAATGAAAACTATTCATATATTTTTTTTTATTTTTTATTTGCTTATGATGGAGGGTTGAACATTGTCCCTGTTGTTCTATTGTTGGCCAGGAGAAAAAAAATGTCTCGCCATTATAATTTTATTTGAGCAGTGGGAAAGCAGTATACACAGGAAACAATCTGGCAGGGTGGGAACACTGTTATTAACACCAAACATGTAAAATATCAGTTTTGGATTTACTATAAAACAAATGCCAATTAAGTATGATATATCTTGCAAACTTGACTTATAATCAAATAACAAGCTTACCAGTAAGAGCAGTGTGGTTGAGTAGAGGGATTTTAAAGAAAACTTTAAAAGCTTTTCTCTGATTCAAAATTGTATGCTTACAACTAGAAAACAGTTCTTAATGCTGATGATTGAAGAGAAGCATAGAGATAAGGACCCCCAAATAATAATTCACTACTCAAAGTAGTACTTTTCCAACACCTTACACAGATGAGTTGATGAACAAGTGATATAAATTGACAGTACCCAACTCCATTCAAGGTTTGAAAGAAGGATCATGTAAAAGGGAAGTGATATAAAGTTCAATAGGGAATATCCCCAATTCTAAGACAAGTTAAATAAACAAAATAAAGATAAAACTGCAATAATTGCATGGTATAGTGGGGTTGGGTTAGAGTCATATAGTGGGACAGGGAAAGGAATAAAAAGAGACCATCAGAAAGACTAAGATCATACTTTGAGAGATTTACTTCACTATCCCCCCCCCCAAAACCAAGAAATTTTAATATAACAGATCCATGTTATCAAAGATTTAAAGGGAGATGTGAACTCTTGAAACAAAAGATTCAGAATGAGTTAATAGATAAGAAAAATATCAAACATTTATTAACTAAGCAAATAATTATTGACTAAGTGACAAAATTCAATGGATAATAATGAAATTACAGACTTTAACTTTAAAAGGTGATTTACTATCAACCCTAGCTGGTATAGCTCAGTGGATTGAGCATGGACCTGTGAACCAAAGGGTCACTGGTTTGATTCCCAGTCAGGACACATGCCTGGGTTATGGGCCAGGTCCCCAGCAGGGGACATGAAAGAGACAACCACACATTGATGTTTCTTTCCCTCTCCTTCTCCCTCCCTTCCCCCTCTCTAAAAATAAATAAACAAAATCTTTTTAAAAAGTAATTTAATATCAAAGAAGAGATTATGTATTATAATTTGTTTAGAATGAAGTCTTGAGAAAAATTACAGAAAGAAAAGTAAAAAAGAAGAACAAAGTAGGAATAAAGGTGATGGATATAGAAGGCCCCAAAATATGAGCTAACAAGCAGCTACTTGATGTGCTTGAAGAAGAGATGTATACAGATGAAGCAAAATGGGCTTCTTTTGAGAAAAGAAAAAAGTTACCAGTAATTAAGGAACACCTGATTCTGCATTTGAACAGATCTCCCTATCACAAAACAATAAAAAGGAGCAACAAATACCAAGATATACTTAAATGATGATACTCTTTAGTTTCTGGAAGGAAGCTTTCCTAGGTAGAATAAAAAGGAAGAGATCATCTACCAATGAAAGAAAAAAATATGACTTACTTGAACATTCTCCATACTCTCTTATAAGAATATAACAACTTCTACTAAGTTTATATAGCAGTCCTTGACAAAATTGTATATCTATCAGTCCAGTTATTAGTCAGGTTGAAGGGATTAAACAGGCAACCTAAAAAATCAGATTATATGGAACTCGTTAGGTAGGTATGTAGATAGATGACAGGTAGGTAGAGAGGGAGAGAGGACGAGAGGGGAGAGAGGGAGAATGGAGATGAGAGGGAGAGAGAGAGAAATTTCCTAGGGCAAAAAATGTTTAGACCAACATAAACAAACAAGGGATTCAAATAAAGAACTCACAAATGAAGAACTTATAGTATAAACAGGCTGCTCAGAAATAGAGAGTAAAAATAAATATATGTTTATCATAGCTATTTCTTAAATGTTGATAGTGTTTATAGTTATTGAATAGCTGAACTACTGTGAAAGTTAAAAGAAGGCTATAAAGAAAGAATTCCCATCATAACAGTAATAAAATTATATAATAAATTGGCACCAAACCCTAAGATCATGTTGCCAAAAAGAAAAAAAAAAGGAAAATTTCATCATATTTTTGAATGATGGAACAATTCAGCATCTCCTGTTTAATAGCAAAATCTTCTAAATTATAAAACATAAAATGTACATTAGGCTTATTATTTTGTTACAAAAGTAATCATCAGTTGAACTGAACACATGTTGAATACCTAACGAATTACTAGGAATAGAGAGTAGGGATCAGGAAACAACCCAAACAGTAACATTTAGAAAACAATGAAACCACAAATTAACTCTAGAGCAAACATATACAAGATGGAAAGCAACTAAGCTTATCTATTATGATAATGCATGTAAATATGATTGATTTCCATATGTAATAGGAATTAGTAGAACAACATTTGGTCTTTGTATGCACCAGGCACCAGCATCAGATGAGCAGTACAGACCCTATTCATACCTTAACTTAGTTTGCCATGTTACTGAAGAAGGGTCTCGTGAGTGCTGTGAACAATAAATTCAGGATGCTCTGAGTACATACAACAGGCAGAACAAAGTTTATCTCAAAATCAGGGAAGGCTTCTGAACTCAAGCTGGCAGATGAGTAGGCTTTCCGAGACCACATGGAAAGGGGGCATTCCAGGTATAGAGTACAACACAAGCAAAAGCCCTTTCAAATAATTTTTAAAATATTTCATTTATTTATTTTTAGAGAGAGGGGAAGGGAGGGGGAAAGAGAGGGAGAGAAATATCAATGTCTCTCTTGTCCCCTACTAGAGACCTGGCCCGCAACCCAGGCATGTGCCCTGACTAAGAATCAAACCAGTGACCTTTTGGTTCGCAGGCCTATGCTCAATCTACTGGACCACACCAGCCAGGGCAAGAATTTTTATTTTTATGTTCAGGATGCTTGACATAGGCAAATGATAAGGAAATTTTCATCACAAGTCTAGCAAGGTAGGTCAACTTGAGACTTTTGAATGCATATTTTAAAATGAGTAGAGCAGAAATGTTCTAACCAGGAGTTTCACCTAATCAGATTTGCATCCCTACTAAATAATTTTGGAGGCAGCGATGAGAATGGATTAGAGCAGTGTTCTCATCCTCAGCACCATTGACATTTTGGGCCAGACGATTAATCCTTCATTGTAGAAGAGCATTCTGGGCATTGTGTAACGATGAACAGTACCCCTGACTTCTACCTACTGGATGTCCATAGCACCACCCACTAGCTGTGAGCACCAAAACGACAAACAAATGTCCCTTGGATGGCAAAATTGCCCCAACTGGGAATCACTGGGTAGCAGGGAATCAAAGGGACGGACAGAGGCTGAAGAGTAGGCTGTTGAACGGGCCAGGCAAGTGCTGATGTTTGCTTATGCTAGAATGTAGAAGTATATATAAATGGGGCAAAAGGGAATAAAAACGAATGCTTGAGGGAGTAGATTTTATCTCAATTCATTCGATATTGGAAATGGGGGAGGAGGAATTGGACATTAATCTTGAGTTTGTTACATGGGCTGGATGGATTAGTGCTTCTGAAGTGGAATAAAACAGAATAATAAGCAAAAGTATGGGGGAAATCTTAATTTTGCTTTGGATTTGTTGACTCGAAGTGTTTCTGAAATATCCAAGGACTGATAGATGTACATGATTATTATCTCTGAGTTGTGGGTGGTGGTGTACTGATTTTTTCCCATTTTCACTATTGTTTTATTTATTAAAGTATTCACTTTATGAGCATGTATAATTCATATAATCAGAAAGCCATTACAACTTTTTCCCGCATTGAAAAAGTTAGTATGCAATTAATCTGAAGGTTATAAATAATTCATTTAGAAGTACAGCCTATTTAACCTTACATTATTTGATATTGCTTATTTGATGTTAATATACCTGTTAAATTGCAGTTGTTACATGCAGTATATATTAAGTATATGTTTGTTCTCTTTTGTTTTCTGGAAGCCAAATTGTGCATCTAATTAATGATGATAATGGCTACATAGTGATGAAGGATCATCTAAACTGATTATTTTGTTACTATAGATGCCCTAAAAGGCCGAGTTGATTTTAACCTTTACCTTTTATATTCTTTTCCTTAATTCACCTAAATTAGATTTAAGTTTTTATCCTCTGATCCATTTGACAATATGGATAAAGAAACTTCTAATCCACTTGTTTCTATGATGAATGGTAGAAATACTCACTTTTCATAATTTTTAAGAAAAATATAGTAGAAATAAGATTTTTCCTTCTACAATTCACAGCAGTATACAGTGTACACAACCACACAGCCACATTCCCAATTTTGCACAAGCTAAGTGGATTCCAGGAATAAGAAGAGAAGGAATTCACACGTCAGCATTCAGCATTTTAAATCCTTTAGAATTTTCTCCTTTGTGAGCACAAGGATCTCCAGTGAGAAAAAAATATATTCCTTATTTTTTCTTTACTTCTTTATTTTCACACTGACTTGGGCTGGTCATACATATTTCTGACAAGTACTTGGTCGGCAGATACTTTGTAGATGTTTCCATTATATTTCCCTCGGAGGAGTAAGCAGCTCATTCAGTTGCTGGAGTCTGTAGCACTGACAACGTAATGAATGAAAAGTCACTGAAATGTGTAAAGGTTCAAAGCGGCCAGAAAGCCAACAGTCCCGCCCACAATTCAGCATCCTTTCCTGAGACTGTCCGGGTTCTAACTGTGATATAATTCAGGCTGGCGTCTGGGGACCTGGCTGTCCTACTAACAGTACCTTCCTAGGGACAGACATTATGTGTTCTTGGGGATGCTCATCATACCATAGCAGCTTCTTACACATGCTTGATTTTAACCATAAAAGTCAGACTGTTCCTAAGTAACATCAAAAACATCTTTATTACATCAGCTAGCTCGGAATAAGAACCCACATGATGCACATCTCTCATTTATTGGAATTACTCTTTGGTCAAGCCTCTGCGAAGATACATTTTTGATATGTGTATAATGAGATGTCAAGGTTTATTTAGTTGCAAAGGGACATACTGGGGAGATATCCTCCTGTCATTTGTTTACACATCTGAACTAAACATTTAAAGATAAATGTAAACTCTGTGATAGATTTACTCTTTGCCATTGGATGTAACAGGTAGAGTCAACCACCACTCTAATATTAGCAGATAAACTCAAACATGATAATGAAATGAAACCTTTAAAGAAATGATGATCTCCACACTTTCAAACATCCCCCAGATATATTTTTAAAACAAAGCATTAACTCAGAAATAGATTCAGTTATTCCAATTTAATGGTGTATTTTGAGGAGGAAGGAAGGGAAGGAGAGAGGGAAGGAAAGCTATTAACACAAAAAGTGTTTGACTTATTTTACTTTAATAAGAGGAGCAAAATAAGGTGTTGACAATAAGTCAGACGTACAGCATTCTTAGGCCTACGTGAAGAATGTGGAAAAAACAATTTTGACTTATAGTGCAGGGATGGGAAATTTTAGTTATAAGAAATTTGGTTCTTCTTCAGGAGCAATAACATTAAGGTTCACCTTTGATCACTCAGATGACAAGACTGTATCTACTCAAATTTCTCCAGTAGGCATTAAGATATAACACTAAGGGGACGTATGCTATTCGATCTTGTTTTTTCATCACCAAGCACGGGGCCTGGCATATTCATTTATTGATTCAACCAATATTCATTGGGCTCCCAGAGGCATGTGACATTGGAACCTCCTCTATAAACTTTTTCTAACAGGAGTGACAGACGTTGAATGAGTGACTGACACATATGTTCAGAAATAGATGGCTGGTTGGCTGGCTGGCTGGATGAATGAATGGATGGAGTGGTTAACAAAATTGACAGCCTGAGAAGGTACATGAGGCTCTGCCACTCTAGGCTCTACTATAGTAGTGTCCGGCATATAGTAGATGCTGATGAAATACTTGTTCAATGGATAAATGATTGACTAAATGATTACATGGAATCTAAATGACTATATTTTCTTATTCTCCACTTCCAGTATTATGGAAAATACCCAAAGACAAAGGCCACACTGATCAGTATCATTGTAGGAAACACATTTGATGGAAGAGCTGGAAGGGGAAAAGAAATGACTGGGCTTGCCCTGGCCCAGTGGCTCAGTTGGTTGGAATGTTGTCCCATACACCAAAGGGTCATGGGTTAGATTCCTGGACAGGGCACACACCTAGGTTGGGAGTTTGATCCTTGGTCAGGGCAGCCAATGGTTCTCACACATCTCTCTTTCTCTCTCTCTCTCTCCCCCCCTCCCTCCCTCACTCTCCCCATCCACCTTCCTCTCTCTCTAAAAACAATAAACATATCCCTGGCTGGTGTAGTGGATTGAGCAGGGGTCTGTGAAGCAAAGGATCGTTGGTTCGATTCCCAGTCAGGGCACATGCCTGGGTTGCAGGCCAGGTCCCCAGTAGGGGACACATGAGAGGCAACCACACATTGATGTTTCTCTCCTTCTCTTTCTCCTTCCCTTCCACTCTCTCTAAAAATAAATAAATAAAATATTTTTAAAAAGAATATTTGTGAAATAAGTGAGATGCTTCTTAAAACGAAATTTGAAAAGTAATACGTGAAATGAGTTTAACTGTATGAGACACTGAAACTATAAAAACAAAGTGAATGGTATATTTGTTGACCTCAATTTAGAAATTCAATTAATTAAAAACATTACAGCCATCCTTATTTGGCAATATGTTAAAAAGTTAATTAATTGTCATCATATTTTTGCTTGAAACTTTTCAGCTTGTTGCTCTTATTCCATACAAGTCACAACTTTTAATTTTAGAAACTGAGGGGCTTGTTCAAAGTGATTGCTAATGTTTTAAAAGAAACCCAGTGAATCACATCATTGTTTTCTCCCCCCCAAAAGGTGAATTCATTTAGAAAAGACATAAAGGTTAGGCAGTTTGAAGATTTTGAACGCCATCTGTATTACCGGTAAAACTAGAACCAGTTAACATGGCTTTGACAGAAAGCGACAGCCGCTTTTCCAAGGCTGTTCTGAGTTGAACAACGCCCCCACCCCTCAGAGGCTGCTCTAGACACAACTCCTGATGTGGAGCCTTTCCCTGTCAAACTTTCTTCAAGGCCAAGGTCAGAAGGGCTTGCTTTCTACAGGCAGGTTAACTTCAGAGGGAAGGGTGGGGAAAGGCTGAGGACTGATTTCCAGTCCTTCTGCCAAACTCAACAATGGAGAAACTCTCTCCACCTCGCTAGGGAGAAGTGGATGTTCAGATCCAAGGTTGAGACTGTTTAGACAAAAAATATCTTCCTGCAGGGAATCATCGTGGAAGTCTCCTTCCACCCAAAAGTAACGTAAGAACACTGAAGTTCATGAAGGGTATAGAGAGCTCGAGGGTTCAGCAGCTGTGCGAGATGAAAGCACCTAATGCTTAGGGAGACTTCCCCTCATTCCCAAAGAAAATCGATTACCAGCGCTCAGAGACCAAATGCATTCTATTAAATGGCTTAAAACTTTAACTAAAATATTGTAGGTACACTCACTGATTAGGTTTCAAAATCATCTGAACAACTGGCATGAGAACCATAGCTTCAGATACAATAAACTAACATTGAAATATCTTTAAAATTGTGCCATTAAATATGCTTGCTTTTTTTCTCATAGCCTATGCCTGCATCTGTGGGTGCACGCAAGTGGTGTGTTTTGCTATAAGGGTAAAGCTATTGATGGGTAATATTGTTACACTGAGATTTTTGGATTAATTCACCCTTTTTTCTGCTGTATTGTCCCCTGACCCCTCACCACACATACTTCACCTGCCCACTTTTCCTGTGCCAACTCAGAGGAAGGAAAGTATAGATAGGAAAGGGCTAAAAATATAAGTAGGCGGCAAGTCCTTCTTATTTTTGTCTCCAGAAACTTAAGCCCTTTAGAACATTTAGCAAGTTTGTTGGGCACGGGGGGGCAGGGGAAGGCAGACTGAAAGTAGAGGCAGGTTGTGTAGGAGAGCTAAGAAGATTTCCCTAACAATATTTTCAACCACCCATATGAACATTGTGTGTCTCCTAGTGCTGGGAATGCAGGAGGAGAGAGGCCTGTCAATGAGCAGCCAAGACCTCAGCAAAAAAAAAACATCTTTCTGGGTCACTAGTGTGAAGCCAGAGACAGGGGCCATCTGGTCAGGAATATTGGTTGTCTCAGGCTAGTTTGTGTGGACTTTAACTTGGTAACCCTCCCCCAAAACCCTTAACACTATGAGGTCCAGACACTTCATAACCTTGAGAAAGGAGGGAAAGCCCAAGGATCATGAAGTTAGGATTCTATGTAGAATACTGGGTTTAATGTGGAAATTAACTGATTTATGGAAAATAAAGAAATGTGTTGTGGTTTTTTTTTTTTGGTTGCCCAATTTGTAGACCAACTACTACCTATATAAAATACCAAGTGCTCATTTTTCAGGATGATACATGATAATATTCAATTTGTAGAAATTCAATTGAGAAGTTATATGAGTGATCAACATGAAGAGTTTTATATATATTTATGTAACAGCACAATAGAGAGAGTAGTGAATGAAGAATCAGACAGTTGTGTTTAAGTCACCTTACCATTGTTGATTATATCACTGAGTAAATCACACCTTCTCATCTGTAATAATTCTTTCACAACCATCCTAATGTCTTCATTTAAAGGAAAAGAGAAGGGAATTTCCAAGAAGTTTGCAAACCACACTAGTTCTAGGTATTATTATGATTATGACTTGGAGTAGATTAAAAAAGAGAGAAGTTTATATGTGAGAAATATATAATTTGCTGGTCCTTAATTCAAGCCTATTGTCTTTTTCACTTTAACAATAAATGTATCTATCACTGTATTTTTACAGTCATTTTATTCAGACAGAAAGGGGCGGAGTGCCAAATATGCTATACTGGAAAATATAGACAGTTAAACCTCTTGAAGAAGATCAACCAGAGATTACAGCTGGGGAGTATCTGATGTTCAGGGATGGTTCCACTTTGCTGTAATCTCTCTGAGCTTCAGTTTGCACAGTTAACATATGGAGATAATATATCAATGGCAGCAGAGATGAGATAAGAAGTAGAGTGATTTGTGAGAAGAGGAGAAGCCCCTAGCTCTACTGGAATGATCTGGGAATCCTTCAAAGAAGAGTACTATTTGCTTGGTAGTCTTACAAGTGAACAAGGGGAAGGGTGTGGTGTTGCAGGCAGAAAGAACAGGGTACAGAACATCTTAGGCAACAGAGAACATGATGTATTCAAGACATTTTCATGCTTTGGATGGTTAGAGATCAGAGTGGAGATGGTGGAGTGCTTGGAGTTGGGTCAGGAAAATGAGTGGGGCTAAAAAATGGTATGTCGAGATCATTTTCAATTTCAAAGTCAGCCTGGTCCACCAAGTCTGATCTGTTCTGACTCTGTCTGATCTGGTATTTTACCTTCTCTTTGGTTCTTCTGACTTCAGCAACCCAGTTCTGATTTGATCATTTTCTACACATAAATACTTCTTGAATGTAGCACCTACCTAAAATCTACATTCCACGTTTGCTTCAGGCTTCTTACTCAAAGAACATTATTTCCTGAACTTCAAACATCTTTCTGCCCCCAGAATGTATAATGAGCAGTCTCATCGACCTCTCTTTTTCCACTGAGGGGAGACAAACTTCCCACTCCTTCAGCCACACAGGTCAAAGAAAGGAAGTGTCAAAATGTAGGCCAAATATCAATAGCAAATGCTGCTCAGGTTTATACTGAAACCAAAGTTAGAGTGTCCTGATCAAAAGTAGTACCAACATGTACTCCTTCTCTTGCATTTATAAGTAATCTTACAGTCAGTCCTCGGTAGGCCAGCTACCTGTGTACATGGTCATTCTATATCTCCTTGCACATTTTTATTTGGCAGAAAGAATATGTAGCATATCTCCTGCCCTGGCCAGACACGGAATCCATGTTACTACTATCCAATAGCAACAGGTCAACTGCCAAGAGCAGCAAGGTGAGATGGGAACTACCTCTGGTAGCCTGGCTGTGGGACTGCTTTTGAACCTTGTCATCACTTACTAATCACCATGTTCTGCTTGCAACTCACTGGGCTTCTACCAGCCACCAGTGCAAATTAAAGTGAAACTCCACCATCCTTTTTTCCCTTTACTTTGGTCTCATAGCATAAAACTCCATTTAAAAGAAACTTGCATTTTTTTCCCTACAGAATGGAGCTCATTTCAAGTTTTAGATGTTTTCGCTTAAAATATGACATTCCTTCTTAAAGCAATGCTATACTTCTATTGTTAAGAGATGACATGTCTGCTTACAAAATATGGAAAGCAATATTTTGGTGGTATAGCTTTATTATTTTAAAAGCAGCCAAACAGCAAGGGAGAAGTATCAAAATGAACAATTCACATATACTTTGATCTGGCTGTCCACTTTCTGGAAGATATCACAGTTACCCTTACACATGTGCAAAATAACTTGTACAAGAATATCTTTCCTTGCATTGTTTGCAACAACAACAAAATCTACATCTCCACTAACAACAGGTTGCTTGACATGATTGTGCTGCATTCGAAAATTAAATAAAATGTAACTACTTAAAAGAATGGGGCAACGCTCTGTGTACTTGGAGAGATTACCAAGCAATTGTATATTGTTAAGGAAATCAATCCTCATTAATCACAGATTTTACATTCATGAATTTACCTGCTTGCTAAAATTTATTTGCAGCCCCCAATCAATAGTGGCAGACCTTTTGAATTCATTTGTTGGCGTGCACAGAGCAGCAAAAACTTTGAGTCACAAAGCACATACATTCCAGCTGCGGTGGAAGAAGGTGGCTGGCTTCTTACCTCACTGCTTATTCTACAGACGAGTGTTTTTTCAGGGAGCCTGTTTAGTGCCACATTTCTGTGGGTGATTGTTTAAAGTGACCCCCAAGCCTCGAGCTCAGGGGCTGGCTAGGATACTAAGCACAAGAAGGCTTTGTTGTGCCTTACGGGGAAAAATATGTGTCTTATATAATTAATAATCAGGCATGAATTATAGTGCTGATGGCCATGAATTCAAAGTTAATCCACAAAAATACATTAAACGAGGTGTCTTTAAACAGAAAGATACCCAAAACAAGGTTATGGGTTGATTCATTGGTGAAAATGTGACCAAAGACTCACAGAAAACTAGCCTTGTATTTCTCTGAGAAGGATCAGCTCTGCATTTGCTAAGTTGAAGACAGTGGCAACTTCAGAGAACACAAATACAGTGAATAATGAAAACCGACTGTGCTTAGTCGTACAGTGGTGTGTGCGATATGTATCCATACGTCAGAGGGAAACAAAAGGAAAATATGTATGCGTGTCCTGTATTTGTAAAGACACAGCTGTGGTTGCAGTGGCAACCCATGGGGAAGGCAACCAGGGGATTGAAGGTCAGATATAATTCACGTTGCAGAATGTTGTACCAATTGCATATAGTACTGAGTCAAAAATATGTTATAAAAGAACAACAGACTTTATGTTCCATGTCTACCGCATTTTGGAAAGTGGCCTTTGAATCGTGTCCAGTACAAAACAAAAAAGCAGATTGCTTAAAGAGGATTATAATTCCCAGTATTCTAAAGGGGATACCTTTACAGTTTCTTTTACCCAGATGAACACCAGCCCTGGATGGACTTTCGTCCTGGTGCTGTCCACACTTGGTGCTGAAACGGGTCACCAGATAGCACGCACGTATCTTTCACTGAGAGACAAGCAAATGTACACCCTTCCCAAGTTTCATTTGGGAAATAGAAGGGGCAGACAAGAGGATTCGAGTTGACTTGCCTAGCAAGAACATATGGCTCTTTATTGTTGCCGTTTCACAGAAGAATATCCCGTGAGTAGCACTGATACGAGCACAATCACTGAAAAGAACTTCAGCTGCCTTTATAGGAATTTGAATTATACCAAAGTCTTGTTCAAGGCGAAAAAAATACACATGGTCAGCAATGCCACACTAATTTTTCTCAGCTTTTTTTGCTTTGTTTATGTAACAAGGGACCAGAGGAACAGTGCAGACGTAGACCAGAGATGAAAATGAAGACCAGGTTGATTCTCCAAATCTGTTTTCATAAAAATAAGTCAGGGGTAAGGGATGTGCCAACAGCATATATACATATAAAGTAGGCCCTGTGGAAATATTTCTCTTTTTCTAGCTCCTTTAGGATATAACGAAATCATGGATGTGTAAGTGAAGAAGGAACTGTTTGTAGATGGTTGTGAGCAATTATAGGGACAGAGGCACAAGTGATGGCCAGCAGTTTCACAGGAATTTGACAATGTCGAGTAGCAAGATCCTTAAACTGACCAAGATCCTTAAATATGTCTGTTATTGAGGCACCGTAGGTGTACAAGGATATGACATAATTAAAACCAAAGAGTATTCCTCTCCAAATTCAGTTTATCATGTGACTTTCCCCTACCTGAAGTGCCTAATCTCAAAAACCTTTCTATTAACCCAGAGGACCTGAGACAGAGACAATATGATAAAAAAAATGTTTTTTGATTGCTAGTAACTTTAAATTGAATTGTTAACTTCATCAAGAGCTTTCCTAAAATGAATGCAGATGCAAATCAATTAAAGATCGAATGGAAGTTTTCAGAAGAGAATGCTCTGAAGTGTTGCAAGTTGTGAAGTTGTGAACAGGGCCTGCCTGGTTTGGTCACTTTTTCCTTGATTTTTCCAGTTACACACTTTGAACAAAGTGTAATAAAACCAATATTTATTTGGGGCTTTTTTCAAAAAATAAAACTGCTCCTTCACTGTACATGTGTCTTTCACCACCGTTACCACCAACACACCTTTTCTTTTCTTTTCTTTTTTTAATATTTTACTCTTGGGTTCCTAATTACTAATCTTGGCTTCCATTCTGGTTTTGGCCACTTTGGGGTTTGCAAGTTTGGTTTACTTGCTGCTTTTGATTTGGGTGGAACTACTGAGCTGGTTAAAAACCATGTGTTTGAGTGTCAGGAGAGACAAATTCCTGCTTCGGCATTCACTGTGTTGCTTCCCCATTGCTGCTGAAGCTAATTACCACCAACTTGGGGGTTTGGACCAACACAGATTTTTATTTACATTTTGGATGTCAGAAGCCAAAACAGATTCCACAGGCTAAAGTCAGGAGCCAGCAGGGCTGCATTTTTTCTGGATGCTCTAGGGAACCATCTGATCCCTTGCCCTTCTCAGCCTCTCAAGGCCACCTGCATTCCCGTCCTCCTGTCCCCTGCCTCCGTCTTCAAAGCCAGCACTGTAGTATCTTCAGCCATCTCTGTGACCCTCATCTCCCTCTTTCACTTGTAAAAGGCAAAAGACTTATATGATCTGAAGAGAAACCAGAGTATTCCCCTCTTTCACTTGTAAGAATCCTTGGATAAAATTGGCCCCACACAGAAAATCCAGGACATATCTCCCTCTTAAGATTATTAACATAATTATAACCACAAATTACATCTATATTTGACAGGTAAAGTGACATATTCACAGTTTCTGAGGTCTAGGGCATGAACATCTTTGGGGAGAGATGAGGTCATTATTCTGCTCACTGCACCAACCATCTGTTATTTGTTCCTTAAGCCTGTTTCCTTGTGAGCCAATTTATCTCATTAAGTTCAGCTATTGATTTAGGAAGATTAAAGGTAATCCGATTTTAAGTATTTCACATTTTTAATTTGCTTTGGCCAAATAATCTTCTGAGAAAGCATTATTGGAATCTACATGTATTGTGATAGTCTCTTTAAACAAATCAAAAATTAAAGACAATTGCACATTTGGGATTTTACCCTCATTTCATAGTATGGCATTTCTCAAATAAATTTTGTGCATGCCAAATATTGCCAAAATGGTTTCTATTACTCTAAATGATCCTTGGTGGAGTTATGCCATTCAGAAAGATAGTCATGTGGAGTAGAATTATAGTGTAAATCTAATGATGCCCTGCCCAGAGGAGCAACAAACTTAGGTGTAGACTCAGACAGCCCTGAGGGCATGGTGGTGACCACTGAGTGTGTTGAGTGCACACTTCATGTCTCCACAATCTGTCCAATAGACTAATCATTGCTGGCTGAGAATCTGACAAAACTCCAGACTCTGGATAAATGGGACTGAACAAAGTAGCTCTCAGGCATATAAAGACAAGACAGAGGGAAGTCTGATGATGTTCAGATAAGGTGACCCAAGGAAAACCGTGTACAGCGATGCCCAGCAAGATTTTTTCTGGACTTGTTTTCAAAGATGGGTTTATTGAGACTCTATCTGTCCTCTCCCTACACACACCCACTCTTATGATTTTAAAGCATACAGAAAGAAGAACAGGCAGGGGCCAGCAAAACAGTAGTTTTATTAGTCACGTGGAATGTTTGTATCAAGGAAGAGAGTTCTTAAGTCCAATTAGTTACCAAAGGATTCTTGAAAATAAAATAATTTCCTAGGAAGAAATACAAACCTAGTGCTTGCGGCCCCATGAAAAATAATGAAACTCCAACACAATTCAAGACTTGTGCACCATTCTTATTGGGGGCATTCAAGGGCCTCATGCTATGTTATTAAGACCCATCTCAGTTGGTTCCTAGTGAACCTCAAGAATAGTTGCAATTTCTGAACTACAACCAGCCTTAATGAAGCAAAACCTAAGGCTATCTAGATTCACTTGAGTAAGGGAGAAAGAACACTACTTTGACAAAGTTGTGGCATATCAGCAAGGGGAGTTTAGAAGTGAGATTTTTCCAGGATTTAGATCCTTGTCTCCTTGGTTTAAAGCAGGCTTTTCAAGGAAAGAAACTGATGGGGACTGAACACAGTTCCAGATCTCGTAGCTCAGGAATGGTGGACACAGTGAAGCAGAGGTCTTATAGTAAGTTCTGAGAAGTAAACTTTTGTTTATAAAGTAACCTACTTGAACAGATGAGCAAAACAGAGCTGTCACAGATCAATTGATTTATAAGAATTTCCTAAAGCAAAAACAGAGAAGCTATTTATTGATTTATAGTCTTATCTTTTCTGGACTGGAACAAACAACTAAGTCATGCTGACACAGATGCTCTCAGTCCTTAGTTCTAACAGTTATGTCACATTGATATAGGTGGTCATATTTCTCAGTCATGTGGCCACCCAGTTAAAGAGGCATTTTCCTACCTCTCAACTCTGCTTGCAGGAATGTGGGTCCATATATTTTGGTTTGGGACAATGGGATAAGGGTGGACGTGATCAACACAACTTTAGAGTTGTATCCCTCAGAGGGTAAACTATGCACCCTCCTTCTTTCATTTCTCCAAACCATAGGAAGAAAAACTTAACTTGCAGACAGTAGAACAGAAAAGGAACAGAGCCCGGGGTGCCCACCATCCCCTATCACCTCAGTCATGATCTACTTATATTAAGATTACAAAGGAAAAAGAATGTCTAGCTTATTTCAGCCTCTGTTTTGGAGGAGTGTTTTGTACCAGTCCAACCAGGATCCTAACTAAAACTGCCTCTCAAAATTCTTATGTCCATCTCTTTGGTAACTTGACTTTTCCTTTTCACTTAAAACCACATTCAGTCCTTACATACATCTTATCAGCAGTCCTTCACCCTCATCCCCAAATCCTCTGACTCCTCTCTGCCTCCAGACCCATTCCTCTAACTGAAGCCAACAGCATCTCTTGCCTGAACTACTGCTGTAGGTGCCGATTCAATCCCTGCTTCCACACGGGACCATCTACACACCATGTCTGTCTAACTAAATAATGGTCCATTTCGAGCATGAAACAGATACTACCATTCCCCTGTGTGAATCTTTGCTCTGTATCTAAAATAAAATCCCAACTCTTTCCCAGGGCTTACAAGACACACTGATCTAACCCTCACCTATGTCGACAGTGTCAACTCTGATCTCTCTCTTCCTTACTGACCACACTCTAGCCACACTGGTCTTCTTTGAATTCCTCAATAATCCCAAGTTATTCACTCTGTAGTTGTCCTTCTGCTCCTGATCTTTCTTCTACCTAGACTGTGCCGTCCTCTGATCTTTACTACATCTGACTTCTCATCCTTCAGTTTTCATTAAAATCATTGCTTTGCATTCAGCCTCCCCTGACCACCTCATCTAATATACCTATTATATTATACTTACTTATTAGTCATTTATATTTATTTATTATCACATTATATTTATATACATTTATTATATTATAAATATAACATCTAATATCCACAAAATGAAGCTCCACAAAAGCAGGAACTTGTCTGGCTTGCTCATCATTGCAATTCCAATGCCCAGAATAGGACCTGTGACATGGCACATACGATGAGATAGGTACTGAATGAATAAATACAATAAGAACATGAATGCTCATTGCTTTCATAGTGTCTAGCATGTAAGTGAAGTTACTTAATTTGTAGGTGATGCGCTGCTGTTCTTGTGTTGTGGATGATTTGAATTCTCACCTGGCTCTTAGCTCTACAGTATTGGGTTAGCCTTTTGAATACCCTAAGGCAAGAGAGCCCCCAGACTCCACAGACAGTCTCCCCTCTGAATCCCATCAACAGAGCTCCCTTCACCTCTCTCTCACATACCCAGACCACACGGGAGAGATCTGATGCCAACTCATTTGGGAATCTTGAACATGTCACAAGATGCTTGTCCATTGAATCGATTACATTTCATGTTCTAACAATTACCACAAATGTCTAAATCATGAAACTTGCTTCCATGTTTACAGCGAAATGTTATGTGCTGTTCATTACATCCTCTAAACAACCTCTGGAACCAAAGTTCATGCACCACTGACCTGGCAGAGTCATAAAGCACTGTTAGACATGAAGTGGACTTTGACCTTTCATAGTCTGAAACTCCTTCTTCCTCAGCATAAAATACACCTCTTTAAAATAAACTTCCAATTTTTTAAAGATGGAAAAGAAGATAGTGCAAGATTAGCTTTCCAGCCTCTGGAATATAGTTCTTTAGGCCTTAAGATCAAAACCTGGAAGTTGAGGGACAGTGGTAAGGACCTCACACATACCAAAGAGTCTTGAGAGTGAAGTTACTACATGTTATGTGTATAAAGGTTGGAATTTAGTTACTGTTGTGTTGGGCCTGATATCACACTGGGAGCCCGAATGTAGAAGTCACACCTTATGGGAATCAATAAGTTTTTTCCTTCTTTCAGTTAACAGCCTTCTCACTTTTTGTGCCAATAGGAGACAGAATAGACCAGAAAACATAAATTCCAAACTCAGTAATGTTAACCTCTTCAACCTCATGTAGCACAAACATGGTAATATTACTTTTGAGATAATGCAAGTTACAATAATTAGATGGAAATAAAAAAGAGGAAGAGGATCTTTATGCAATGTGTGTTCCCTGAGTCACAAAGACGTGAATTAAATTATTATGTAATTGGCAATAGAGCCCATTGCTATTTATGTTGTGCCAGGGATCTTTACCTGTCTCCCTCTCTCTCTTTATTGCCAGGATATAACTGTTAGAGATAGAACTACTGACCAATTAGAGAAGAAATGAGAAAAAAGAAACAGCCAACAGAGCATCCAAAGTAGCAAGAAAACAAAGATTCGTCACAAGATTGTAAACTCTAATCCTCACATCTGCTCTTCCTGAGCTCTGTGGCTTCAGGCAAGCTACTTAATCTCTACATTTCCTTCCCTGCATCTATAAACATGAGACTGTGGAGTGATCTGTACATAGTATGTGTTCAAAAAAAAAGTTTATAGTTCCTTAGGTCACCTGACCTTTTGCAAATTTCACACTCTGCAAATCAGTTGCTATGTACAAAGGCACTGAAACAGCCCAGAGTATTATTCATAATAAAAGACAGTGGCATGTTTCATTAATTTCAACAGGTATTTCTCAATTCTACTCCCCCCTTTATAAAATTGCCTTGTCTATTTAAAATTTGATTATAATTATTTTTATTTATGTATCACCTAGACAAACCCCACCTAGCTATATATACATAAAATATAACATAATGGAGTTGGGTCATGAAAGCACTAGAACCATGAAAACTGCCAGTGGTGCTTGGATTACTCTAGACTGAAAAGTTAATTACAAAATAGTACCCCAAGAACAGAACTGAAATGATGCTCTAGTCAGCTTGGGCTGCCATCCAAAAATATACCTAGTGGGTGGCTTACACAACCAACATTTATTTTTCCCCTGTTCTGTAGGCTGGAAAATCCAAGATCAAGGAGAGTGCAGATTCTATGTCTGATGAGAGCTCGCTTTCTTGCTTGCACTGGTCCACCGTGGGGCCCCACCTTCATGACCTCATTTCCATCTTATTTCCTTTTAATGGCCCTACCTTCTAACACTATCACTTTGGGTACAAAGACGAACATATGAATTCTGGGGAGATACAAACAAAAGTCCAAAACAAATAGCCTTTACCAAAAAAGGAAAGAGAAGTAAAGGTACCTGTTCATGTCTAACTGTATTACCAACAGGACAAAGTAACTCTGCAAAATAGGACATCTTACCCAAAATCACACAAATAAATTACATCTTGTTCGGATTTATCTCTGGAGTAAATGAATACTTACAACAGTGATCAATGAACAAATATGAAGCTATCTTTTGGCACAATAATATTAATAAATAAAAGTAGTACTCCATAGATCATATTTTCATTGGGTAATCATAGAATTAGAATAAATGACATTGGAAAGATTGATCAAGTTCTGTTTATATTAATGTGAGGTTAAAGTTATATTTTTAAAAATTCTCTATTTTTATATTTTAAAGTGTTTAGTTGAAAAATATGGACAATAACAGACACTTTAGAGTTAAAATGACTTTTAACTCTCATTTACTGGGAAAAATCCTCCAGGGTATTTTGGGAGAAACAAATGCCTAAATTACTCAGAGATGCATATATTTTTACACATATGTAAAAGAGCCTGATGTTTTCCTCTGGGGAGAAAGTTATCTTTTTTGGAAAAGGTTAGCTCTCCTACCTAAATATCATGAATAAAGCAATAAAAATTATTTTCTAATAGTGTTTTTAATCATTTCACCCAAATCGTTTATAAAATTACACCTCTGTAGAAAGAACAGTATTAGTTTTTAAAGGCCATTTTATTGTAAGCATTCTGGTATAAAGAAAAATGAAGTATTATATAATTTTCTGGTATTATAGAACTCAGAGAAACACAAGAGATGGAAAAAAGAGCCTATAAAAATATCTCTCTTCTTTGATCCTTTATAGCACTCATGGTTTGTCCTACTCTAAGATTTTTATATTAGCTTGAAAATCTAAATTGGCCAACTGACCCTTTATATGTATACATTTTTTTCTGTACAATTTATAAACAGGAATGTCAGTGACTGCCAAAGGGACAGAGAAGTTAGGAAAGTTGCCCAAGGTTGTAGGAGGTAATGGTGACAGCCAGGAACTGAGTCTAAGCACAGTTTGAACTCTAAGCCATTCATTCTCGTGCCTTCCAATAGCCATGGATTAGCTGGCAGAAAGAATAAACGATGAGGTCAAGGGAAGTGGAATTACCAGAGAATGTGAAGGTGGTGATGGGGATAGGGATTATGTCATTGCTGGAAAGATTTAGCACTAGAGCATTAAACTTGATGATAAAGGAGAAGCTGATTGAGTAGTAAATATATTTTCTTTTGTGATAATTCAGCTGCGCTAACAAGCTACTTGAATGTAAATGTTTTAAAACCACTATTTTCTTAATGCAATGTATTTTTCACTTCAGATATTGTAGTCTTTATTTCTGAATGATTCTTTTTTTATAGTGTCTACGTCCTTTTAATGCCTACAATCTCTTTGTTTACATTGTCACTGAGATTATCCATTCTTCCCCTAAGGTCCTTGAGCATCCTTATAACCATTATTTTATACTCTTCATCTGGCATTTTTGTTGCTTCCTTTTCATCTGTTTCATATAATGCTTTTTCTGGGGATTTCTCTTGTTCTTTTGTTTGCAACATTTTTCTTTGTCCATCCATTTTGTCTCTATGTATTAGGGAGATCTGCTATGACTCCCAAACTTGTTACGATGGCTTTATGATGAAGGAGACTTGTTGGATTCAATGGCACAATCTTCCAGATCACCTAAGGTCCATGCTCCATCAACATTTTGTGTAGGTTATATGCACCCTCTGTTGTAGTTGAGTCCTGGAGGCTGTTTGTCCTTGGGTGTGAGGAGCTGACCCTTCAGGCTGCGTTACTCTATGGGTATACTTCAATAACTGTGTTGAGACACTGGGCAGAGGCTGTCCCCTGAGGCAAAGTTGTTTCCAGAAGGTTCCAGTGCCTGCCAGAATCCCCCTTGGGGTGAGCCACTTTTGTGGCTAGTTAGGTCAAGCTCTGAAGCCCACCTCTAGTTGTGTTGGTTCTTGATCCACTTAAATGAGGTTCACATTAGGGTCACTGCCAGCCATTGTGTATGACTGGCCTTTGGGCTACCTGCCTGTAGCTACCACACTGTTTGTGACTGACTCTACTGAGCCTGAGTGTGTGGGGGAGTCTCTGTACTTTTTAATAATAATCATGTCACCCCATTCTTTCTTGTCTAGAATTTTGAATTAGATTTAGTAGGAGTTTTTTAATGTCATATAAAATATAATCATAACCTTTAGAATCTAATTTCTCCTTCAACTAATAGTCTTTAGAGTGAATCATTCAAGACTTTCTCCCCCTTAGCTCCTACACTCCTATTTAAATCATTATTTAACACCTCTTAGAGTACTTCATCTGATCATCATTTCTCAAAATTCTTAAGCATGACAGCTTCCTGAAACACCCACTAAAAAGCCATATAGTTAATTTCTGAGCAGGGACTGAACACAAGATTATTCCACTATAAATTGTCAGTCTCATCTTCCTGGGCTTACAGAGAGTACACACAACGATGCTGTTCACTCACGAAGTCCACATTTATTATAATGCACTGCTTATCACTGTTCAGGAAGCTGAGACTCTCCTGTCAAAAGACAGAAGTGTCAAATGAAGTCAGCACATTTAGTGGCTTTAAAGCAAAGTCAGCTTCGGTTCAGTAGGTATCCCTTTGTACTTAAGAACCTCACCCAGATGCGTTAATCTGCAAAGCACTAGTGTAGGTGTAGTGGAGTTTCATAGATCTCCCCAGTGAACATGTGGCAGACACACTAAGACACTAAGCCCTATCATTTTTCACTGAATCCACTCCTCAGAAAAATGATTTGAGGACAATATACTGAGGACTAGCCACTTAGCAAGTATTTATTGAGTGCCTACTACTACTGTCTTCATACACAAATTAGACCCCCAAAAAAAGGCTTTGCAGCACACAACACTTAGAGGTCACTTGTATGTCTTCATACATAAGGTCTTGGGAAAAATAAAGAAGATTCATTTGGGTCTCCTCCCATGTTTAGGTTAATGTGGAGTGACTCCGAGAAGGGTGCGTGTGCCATTATCTAAAGTCAGTCTGGCAGAAAATATGAAAGGTGTAGACTCAATAGTTCCTCTACTTTCTTGCTTGGAGACAGACTTTGTTAAAGGTTTCTCTTCTGTATTATTACTGTTTGAAGCAATTAAATGATGTACACAGAACTTAGAAAGATAATTCTCTAAAATTTAGACCAAAAATTTTAAAATTATTTAAGCAGACATAACAGATCGTATGTGTAGTATTAAAGTTAGGAATGTTTAGAAATTTAAGTAGGGAAGGAAAAGGTCAAGGATCATACTTAATATAGGATTCTGTTCACAGTCTTTTTTTTTTTAGGATAAGGTTTAAATACATCCTTGCCATTATCACCATATTTCAAGAATTAAACCCCACCACATCTACCAAAAAAAGAAGAAATTTGTCACTCAGATGTTATTGATATATAACAATTTATTTATCTCATGTCAGTTTTGGAAAGAAGTGAGGAGATGAATTGGAAATAAATTTTAGTTTATTTATATTGTTCTTTCAGGCATACAAAAACTAAGACTTGAAACTCCAATAATGATTTTCTAAAACAAAAGTAAAATTTTCTACTGTAAATTATTGAATAGCAGAAAAGTTAGGACAAGGATGTTGGAAAAGAATAAAGACATCCAAACATTATGCCCTTTATAAAAGCAATGAGAAAACTTATAAATTCAGAATTAACCTTTCAGGACTCTGGAAAGTAACCCAAGGTTTGCATCAGTCCATGTTTATTTGAGAAAAGCAACTGAGTCTTGGTAGGAACTGTGAGCTCTGTGGTATTTTAACTTACTTGAGTCCCATCTCCAGCTAATGAGCTCCAGTGTAAACTTAAACACACACACACACATACACACACACACACACACACACACACACACACGCATGCAAGACACACAACAGAGTTGAAACTTTTTCTAAACCCATTCACAGATAATCATCATTATCTGACCTGTTCGGTGGTTTCCTGGAAGTCCTTACTTGTAAGGCTGTATAATTTTTATCCTCACCAAAGGAGATGCTTATTGATCTCAGAGAGATGAGATGGGAAGGAGAGAGGAAGAGAAACAGTGGTGTGAGAGAGAAACAACAGTTGTTTGCCTCTTGTACGTGCCCCAACCAGGAATCAAACCCACAACCCAGGCATGTGCCCTGACCAAGAATTGAACCTGTGACTTTTTGGTTTATGGAGCAATGCTCCAACCAACTGAGCCACACCAGCCAGGGAAAGTCTGTGTTTTTTTGACCTGGGTTAAAATTTCCCTAGTTCAAATACTCTCTGGGATTATTTGTTCAAACACAGGCAACTGTTTAACTTCATGGCTGCCTGAGGAAGTGGATCACAGTTGGAACAAACAAAAGAATAACCCAAAAGCTTTAAAAAGAGCTGGGAAACAAGTCGTCCATAGGCTCTTTGGAAAGCACCAGCACATTGCTGAGAACGTAGAGTGTCATTAGCATAGATAAAAATGCACACAGGTTAAGGTCTGTGCACACATTCAAGAAAGACCTGAGGAGGCCCTCAGCCCTCTCGTGCCTCTCCCTGAACTTGAAATTATTCGGGAAGTGAAGGCTAAGGCAGAAGTGCTAGGGTGAGTGTCGAAGGCAATCCCTGACATGCACACGGAGCTCCTACCAAAACCTAGGAGACTTATGATTTGGGGCATAAAAGGAAATACATGATGATTTATTAGTGGACCACTAAGCTAACTTATTGAGACTTCGCTGGCTACACATGACAAAAAATATAGACTTCACAGAATTAGATTGGAAAATGTCAGAACAACCAGTAGAAGAGAAATGGAGATACGTAGGAACAACATTTTTGTTTACTGTGAAATTAAGTTAATATTAATCCTAACTAAATTTTTAGGAATGAAATGCCAGTTGTGATCCCATGATAATCACTAAGAAAATAACTACAAAAATATCATGGAGAAAACACACAAGAGAGTTAAAAGGGTACATTAGAAGACATCCATTTATTAAAATATCTATTATTTACACAAGAGAAGGAACGGTATCCTGCCATTTGCAAGAGCATGGATGGATCTTGATACCTTATGCTGCATGAGATAAGTCAGACAGAGAAAGGAAATACTCCGTGCTATCACTTATATGTGAAATCTGAAATGGTCAAACTTGTAAAAAAAAAAAAAAAAAGGAGGCAAATGGTAGTTCCTTGGAGATGGGGTAGGGGGATAAGACTGATATTTAAAAGTACAAACTTACAAGTAGTAAATAAGCCATGGAGATTTAATGCACAATATAATGAATACAGACAACAATATTGTCCTATAATTATGTAATGTGATAGACATCACTACACCCATCATATTATAATACATAAATATACCAAAGTAACACATTATACATCTTAAATTTACATAATTTTGTATGTCAGATTGGTGGCTATCAATATTAAAAACACCGTAGAACATATAGGCAAAATAAAAAGTGACCAAAAATGTTAAAAATATTTTCAAATCCGTAGGAAAAAATTAAAATCTCTATTAAAAAATAAAATACCAATTTACTTCAAAGAAGGCAAACGTAGAGAAATAGAGACAACAAACAGACATTAGAGAGCAAATAGAAAGTTGGGGCAAGAAGAATTTTTACAAATTGAGTGAGATTTTAAACTAGCTGGAGCTGACGAGGCAGAAGGCACAGAAAGCGTACAGGAGCGGGGCCTTTGGCTTTCTCTACGTGATTTCATCTTTTGTCTGACCTGCACTGTCTTTTTAAAGCTAGAAATTTCTTGAGAGTAAACACACCTAATTTCAGTGTCCTGTGGCAGCCAGAAACAAGTGGAAAAGTACCTTTCAAACCCCCAAAATGAGGGGTAAAGGAGAACAAATGTGAAACTTCCCGACAACGGCTTCCCTAACGACTTCATTACAGCATCCTTCCTCATGTTTATCCCAGGCTGACTGCCCATCAGGAAACAAGCTCAGGGAGAGAAAAGAGAGAGTAAGGAGGAGGGGGAGGCAGCGGGGAGGCAGGAAGGGGGAGGCTGGGATACACAAGGCAATGAGTTATAACGAAAGAGAAGAAAAACGTACATTACCCTTGCCGGTGGCTTTTAACGTAGAATGGAATTCTAAAGTTGTTTCTGATTCCTTTCCCACTGAGACTGTCACTCTAGTCCAACAAGCCCTCAGCACACACTATATTTTCTCACATCTTCTCTTCGATTTTGTCATATTTTTCCCTCAAATGCTATTCTTTTCTTCCATATAAAGAGTGGTCTCTTTTCAACATGCATTTCAGATCCCGCATTCAGTTAAACTTTCCCAGTGGGCTTTGCTCAAAATGATATCTACATTCGAAGTCCAATTCATTTCAGTTATCATTTGTTACTTTTAGTCTTAATTCTGGTATCGGCATGGCAGGTTCAGGTGCATATACCAGTGGCATGAACTCCAAAGGGTTTATCCCAACAGATCAATGAAATCTGGTGGCGAGTCACTGAAGAATGATCTAGAGCAGGGATCAGTATCCTGCAGCCCCTTTTCTTGAACTACAGTCATGGACGTTCGTTTCCATGTTGTCTGCAATAGCAGCGCTGAGTAATCACTACCCTTTAGAGGAAAGTTTGCCCAGTCTCGGCCTAACCCTCAAAACCGTCAAGGACTCAAGCTGCCTCCACTTCCTACTCCAATACCCTTATAACCAGCTTCTATCCTCATGGCCTTTCATGGCCCCAAAGTCTGTTTATTTCTAGCCAATTCTAATCATTGGGTTTATATATCAAGCGGCAGGAAGAAGGGACAGAAAAGGGGAAATACAGCAGTTTTTGTCTCCCTGGAGAGACTTCCCAGAGGTCCTACATAGCACACCTACTAATCTCTCATCTGCCGGAATTATAACAACTCCTAGTGGCCAAAAGGTTAGGAAATAAGTCTGTTAGCTGGACATATTCCTCCACTTAATAATTTAGGAGTTCTGTAGGGAAGGAGAAAGATAGATATTGGGTTAGCGATTAATATATTCTCTATTTACTACTAAGAATTGATTTCAAGAACCTTAAATTTAGGATTTACTGAAATAATTCAAAATAATCTCGTGGAATTCAAAGGCAAATTTGTTTTCTGGTCTTGCAAAGGACAGGAACCTGAAATTAGGATAGGATGTCTCTTCCCATCTGTCCTCATCTTTCCTGGGCCCTGTGGTTAGTGGATCTTATTGTAAGGCTCCAATTCTCTCTTTGAATGCCAGATTTCTCTGCAGAAGCACATTCCATTTCTATGCTTTTCTTTGAATATGGCAACAAATGCCCTTTAGCCCTGGTTTCGTACTCTTTCCTCGATCTAGAACCTGAATCTCATGATTGGATTCCCTGAGTTGCAAACTGGAATGCCTGGAAGAAGGAATTTCACCGACAGGAACTGGGTCATGTCTCCCCCCGTTACTGTCCCCCGTGATTAGGTCCATTGCAGCCTGGGGGTCAGAGCTGCCATCATGTGGCCTGGCAGAATTTCTAGGCCACAGCAGGCAAATTCTCAGAGAAGTATGTCAGAGAAACAAAGATGATAGGCAACTTCTGTAGGCTCATGCCTTTTATAATTATACCCTGCCCCAAATACCTCATATCATTGGTTATCTTCTTAATCTTTCTAAGTGAACTAGTATGGTGCCTGTTGAGGGTTCTGTTTCTCTACAGAAGGGTCATGCCTATGGAACAGAGCTGAGAAATGTGTATGTTCTCTTGGCTTAGTCTTCTAGGCTTTTCTCAATGTACTGATAAGCCACTCCCCAAATATACTGCATGAAATTGGTTTCTTTTTACCTTTACCAAAATGATATAGTCTTATGGAGGCAAAAAAGAGAGAAGACTAGTGGCCCACAGACACAACTGGCCTGGAGAGAAACCTTAACACCTCTGGGCAAGGACATATGCACGTACCAGAATTACATAGTTCTTTCCTCCCAGCTGGATCAGAACTTGTCTGAGGACAAGAACCGCACCTTATGTTTACTTATATTCATTACATATGCACTTAGAAAAGTAAGAAATCAGGTGTATCAGGTATATAAGAAATCAGAAGAGAAATCTTAAGGGCATTGCTGATACTCTCTGTATCCATTTCTCAGAAATACATTATGTAAGTCCTTATTTTTTCATGTGTTCCTTATTCATATTCTCCAAACTCCACTTGGAAAGAAAAAAAAAAGTTATTCTAGTATGCCAAATAGAATGTAATTCTGTCTTGTTGTAATTACTACTGTTTTAAATAAAAACAAGCCCACTTCAAATGTCTTTTTTTTCTCCTTGTCATGTTTTTTGAAATACTCAAAAGGTATTTCACTGGTTTCAGGGAAAACTAGCTTTCCATGGTGGGTCAGCATTTAAGGGATAGGGGGGAGAGACTCTAGACCTTTATTGAAACAAATTACATGCATTTAATTATTTAAAATTGCCTTGTATATTATGGTAAAATAAAAAGTTAAAGCTGTCACAGAATCTGAAGTTATGTGGGACTTCTTTTGCCTTTTAAAAGCAGAGCGCACATATGTCTATAAAGAATCTGACTAGTTTAATTAGTTTTAAATTTTTGGTTTGGTTTCACTTTGGTGGTTTTTGTTTTCTTTGACATTGAGAATATTCACAGAGAGGAACCACTGCAGGGATGGTTTTGTGCTGATTTGTTAGTCCTGTGTGATGACAAGACATCTAAGACTCTTCAGTGGAGACTTCTGATTTTTTTAATGTCTTTATTTTTAGAGACAGGGGGATGAAGGGGGCAGAGAGAGAGAGAAAGAGATCAAATTGTTGTTTTATTTTTGCATCCATTGGTTGATTCTTGTACTTGGCCTGACTGAGGGAGGATTGAACCTACAACCTTGGCATATTGAGACAACACTCTAACCAACTGAGCTACCCAGCCAGGACCCTGCACTTTTTAATTTCAAAATTATAACATTCTCTGACTATGAGATATAATGGCATATATCTGTTCCTACTCCGTTACATATGTTTGCTATTTAATTCATACTGTTCTTATCCTCTCTGGAAAAAATAGGCTCTGAAAGGCATGAATATACAAGCTTAAAAAAAACAGTTTATCATCATACACTATGTGCTGTAGTTTTGGAAAGATGTTCACACTCCCTTGATTTGAATTACATGGTGGCAATAGCTAACTTAGATATTACATGTACAAAAACAAAAATGTTCTCCATTCTACATCATGCACTTGCTTCACTCCTATAACCAATGACATGGGCCTTGTCTTGATGAAGCCATTTAGCTTACTTGGGTCCTTACAATGCACAAGAAACACTTTCATCACTGGCATTGATATGGTATGCACATGACTTTTTGATGAATGGAGAGAAACATGCCTACTTGCTCTATTACTATAATGGCATGACATTATAAATTACATGTTTGCTTTCTAGTAAAATATAAATGACACAAGAGAAAATAATTTATCCGAAACCATAATATAAACTCTTACATTTTCAAAGACCTTCTGTAATCAGCTTGATAAACCATGAACCAGGCTTATTTAAATGAGTTGTCTTTTGGCATATGGAGAGAATTATTTTCTGCTGTGAAACTCAAACAAGCTGCTAGAAAATTACAGAAGACAAATACAGAAAATTGCCTTGTGTAGTCACATTTCGGAAGGATCCATTGCCCATAGCAATGACAAAAGAAGAACTAGAATATCAGAGGAAAGTATGCTGGGCTTAGTAATAGAAAAACAGAATTTTCTTTCCTAATATCATTCTAAACAAATTAAGTATTAATGATGCCAACAGCATAAATGTTTGAATAACTAATATATATATATATTATATTATATAATATATATAATATATATATATATTACTCTTAAAACTGCACAAAATTAAAACTGTGTTTTAAGGAGTGGATTAGGTACTCTGACTGCTCTGACATGTCATTGCAAGCAAAGACAATGCCGAATGAAATATTTTTCGAATCTATTAAAACACATTAATGAACTGACACAAGCATGGAGAATTACAAGGCGAGGAAAAGGGAGTAGGAGTTGGATCTCAGAGAAGTAAGCAAAGCATTGAAGTTTATGTACATATCAAGGCAGGAAGTTTGCTAAGAGAAATTCCACTTTAGTTTTCAGAGGCTTTAAGGAGAAAAGCCCAAGAAACTTACAGTGTAGGTAGAAAGGCCATTGGGAAGCTTCCAGATGTTTCTGGGAATTCAGAGTTCTACACCTTCGATGCAAAGGTGAAGTAGAAGAAATCCTGGACCCCGAATGTCTACTTTGGAAGAATTTTAAGAACAATGTGCAAGTGCAAAGTTAGCATGAGTTTGAGGTTTTTACCCCTAGAAATCTGTAACCCTAAGTGTGTGTTCCCTCAGTTTATCACCAGCATTATTCAAAAAGTTTCAAGTAAATGTTTGACTGAAAGCTGTCATGCATTAGAAAAGTCTCAGATCCCTAGAAGGAAAAAATGTAAAGCATTACTGGAGGGAAAACTTTCATAGAAGCTCTCAGTATTTAATACAAAAAAATTCAAGAAAAGGGATCAATCAGTCAAAAAAAAGCACACAAATACACAAGGAAACAAGACACCATGAGGGACAACAGTATCAATCCTTCAAAAGACAAGGTTTTGGAATTTTCAGACATAAAATACCTTTAATTGTGTTTTATACAGTTTACAAATAATATAATAAAAACATTTAAAGTACTAATATAATACAATAACAATGGAACTGAAAGCAAATAATATTTTTAAAATTGCCAAATACATTTGAAATGTAAACAAATAGAACTTCTAAAAGTAAAAATATTAACATAAGCCTTTGAAAAGTCAATGAATATATATCTGAGTAAAAGCGCTCCAGAGGACTGCACAGAAGTACAAATATTACATATAAAAAACAGAGTTTGAAAGACAAGGACCAAGTGACAGAGTCCAGCTTATACACTTTTGAAATTCCATGAGGAGCAAGAGAGAATAGAGCAGAAATAATTTTAAGAGTAATGATAGCAATACCAAGAAAAGTTGAAAATCACCCACATGGATTCAAGAAAGCCAATGCATTTAAACAGGATAAACAGAAAGAAACTGAATCTAATCACACCACAATGAGTGGAAAACAGAGACAAAGAAAAATCTTGAAACAACCAAATGGAAAAACACTACTTGCTTAAAAAGAAGGATTATTAGACTGACAGCTAACTTACCAACAGCAACAACAGGAAGAATACAATGAAATAGTATTATTATATGCTGAAAGAAAATAATCATCAACCTCAAATTATATATGATGCAAAAAAATTCTAAGGGGTGTACTTCAGGCAAATGGAAAGTGATTCAACATATGTTTGAGTCACGGGAAGGAATTTTAAAAAATGGTGAACATGTGAGTAAAACTAAACAAAACTTTACTTTTTACAACATTAATAATTATATCTTGATAATTTTTAAAATAAAGAAGGTGGACCAAAGTACAAGAAAAAAAAAATAGTATCTAAATCCAAAAGGTTTATAACAAGAGGAAAGTTTTTCAGTTGTTCTATCATTTGTGAGGCTGATAATATTAATTAGCTTTTAGATTTTGATAAATTAAAAAATCAGTAAAGTAACAGTGACAGAATGTTAATTTCTTACAATTCCAAAAGGGCTTAAATCTGTAAAGACCCCAACATATTAGAATAATTTGAAGGGGCTTTCTAACAAGATGATAAAAAGGGGTTGAGTGCCATGTAGGAGGCCTGCAGAGAGGGTTCAGTCTGCTGGGCTGTTACCCCCTCTACAGCCGAAGGGCTGGGGGAGGAAGCAATCACAAGAACCCTTAGGGAGAAAAGCCTGTGGATACAGCTTCCTTAAAAGAAACCACACACATGGGTAACTCAACAAAGTCAACCTGAGATGACCTTACAGAGTACTAAATAGTCTGAATCACTCTCCTTTCGGCCATCACTGTCCTGCCTGGGTTTATTGTTAGTGAAATCCTTCTACCTGACAGACGGCAGAAAAAACACATTCATGTCATCCACACATATGCCTTCTGGGGCAGAGATATAATGGAGAAGCAAGACAACGGGTATGGAGAACAAGGAGGTTTCCAGGGTTTGTATACGACTAGACCACATTGCATCATTTTGTGTGTGTGTGCGTGTGGTGATGGAGTGTATGTGTGGTGACAGACTGTAGGAAGGGGAGAGAGTTCAAATGTGATGAATACATACCATAACATTCTAGGCAGCCATTACAAGGCAGACCAGAGGTAGAGTGGATACAAAGGCCAATCTTAAAGTGCTAATGCTGAGTAAAAAACAAAAAAGTAAGGAAAATTGAAATATCTAACATGATAACATTTATCTAGACTAAGAATACATGCATATAGTACAACAATCCACATTTAGTAAGACCACGAGATACCAAAAAGATCTAGTAAACTGTGGGAGGAAAATAGGGAAATAGAAATAGATAAATACAAAAATATGTATATAATCCAATAAAAGGCCTTGCACAAAACCACTGCTAATAATGATAACTTGCCATGAATTGAGGATTATAACCAATTCAGTGAGAAAACACATTTGGTAATCCAAAAGAGAAAAAATATTATTTTGGAAATAAATCTATGATTGCAAAAAACATAAATTATATAAAATGTTATTAAATATGAAAGAGAAACCAAATAATGATAAACATTTTTAAAGTTTTAATTTTTTAGAAAAATATTTTAATTTTAACATAGTATAGACCTATTGATATAACCTCCAGATATACAAAATAAAAGTTGGGAGGCTACATTGGGACAACTGTGACAGAATAACAATAAAAATGGATAGAACAAGAGAAATGAACAAATCCATAATCATACTGACAAATATACTTTATTGATGAAGCATAATTAAAACATTAGTAATTTGCAATATATAAATGCAAACATTTATAGATAATATAATGCACACATATATATTGAGTAATAATCATGCACCCCCGAACTACAGAATACATGTTATTTTCCAGCTTATGTCGAGGATTTTTCACTCGGGTAAGGATGGGTCCTCTTATTGTAGACCAACACTGACAAAATACAAAACTATCAGTGTGAAGCTGTTTGAGACACACCAATGGAGTGAATATTTAATGGACAAAGATCTGGGAAAAGGGGGGAAAAGAGCTCTCATCGGCTTCATTGAATCCCACTTTGATCCTCAAGATGTTTGCTGATTTGCTAAGCACAACTTTTACCAGTCTTAAGGGACTATGGAGGCAACAATTACTGTACTGCATTTTTCACGGAGGAAAACGTCCCAATACACACCCCAGGCTTTCAGCTGCACCTCATGAAAGGCAAGTTTCTAGGAGTAGAATTCAACTAGATAGAGACCAGACCCCATAAGCTGTTAATGGCTGTGTTAACAGAATAGTTGAAACAGCTGAAAAGAAAAATAATAAAATAGAAGATAGGTCACAAGACAATAAACAGACTGAATCTTGAAGGAAAGATGAAAATATTAAAAGAAATGCAGTAGTCATAGGAGACATAGTCAAAGTTTCTACCGTGATGTAATTGAAATCCCAAGAGAATTGAGACGAAATGAAACAGAAACAATACCTGAAGAGGTAATGGCCAAGAAAAACAAACTTCATCAAGGTACACAAGCAAGAAATTGTACAAACAGTTACAAAGAAAGAACAATGAACACACACTTATGTAAAGTGAAACTGTTGAAAACAAACAAAAAAATGTTAAAAGCAACCAAGAAAAAGCAAATAGTACTTTCAAAATGAGTAATTATAGGAATAAAATTTGATTTCTCAACAATAAAAAAATTGAAGTCAGAAGTCAGTGTAATATTTTCAATTTTCCAGTAGAGAATAAATACTGACCCAGTGAAAATACTCAACAAAATAAAGGCAAAATAACGATATTTTCCAAAAAACAAAAACTGAGAAAACATGTCATTAATTAACCCTAACTAAATGAATCGCTAAAAGGGATCATTTAAGCAGAAGGAAAATAAACCATGGGAAATACAGAGAAAAGGTAAATATGTGACTAAATCTAAATAAAATAAATAATAACATTTGTTTTTGTAAATGTGTTTATAATCATAATATATAACAAGTTATACTTTGCTATAGTATATTTAACATACATTTCTACAAATAAATAAGGTATTTTTAAATATTATAGATGTTATCATATATAATATATAAATAAAATTCATCATGGTGTAGGTTCATGCAGTTCAAACATACATATCAAAAATATGATGTCCATAGAAAAAAATCTAATAAAAAGTGTGTATTTTTGCAGAGAAACTTATAAAGCATTACTAAAAGTCATTAAATAATTAAATAACTTAGAAAATATTTTATATTCATGAATTGGGTGATTCAATATTATAAACATGAAACTTTCACCCAGATTAATCTGTATAGTCAGAGACATTTCTCACGTCTCAGTGACTCAAGACAGTTCAAACCCAAATCACAACTTTGGAGGCAATGGCGAGGAAGTCATAAACAAATTTTATAATGTGTTATTGAAGAACAAAGAGCTAAGAGCAGCCAAGGCATTGGGAAGAAGCGGAGCAAAGTGAGATTTCAGTCACAAGACAACGAAATCCATCATATCTTGAAATGATGGCATTTGGTATTGGTGCACATGTGGGAGTGTTGGCCATGGAGTAAGAAGCCAGGAAATTAGCCTCCACATTTATGGCAGAGCATGGACAGGGTTGGGAAAACATAGATTTACAGCTGGGAATGCAGGGTTTATTCTTGATTGGTTGATTGATTATTGTATTATTTATTTGTATTCTGCAAACCTAATTTTAGCCACCCCTGCATTGCACATGCCTGCAGGGAAGAACCAAACAATGAGATAAATGATACCTGGAAACTGGGACATCCACGCGGGAAGTAAATCTGAAATTGGAACGCCTGTCTGACACCATTCACAAATACTGTTTTCAGGTAAGTTAAAGAAAATAGAAAAGGAAAATATTTGAAAGACAGTAAAGTCTATTCACCATCTCAGTAAAAAAAATATATATTTCTTAAACAAGATTTTTAAAACAATAAAGCAAAGGGAAATACTGCTGAATTTGACGACAGAAGAACCCCTCTCCATCAAGATACCGCATTTTGCAAACACGAGCTGCAAACTAGGAGAAGCTATTTGCAGCGCATTAGTACTCAGAACGTATAAAGAACACCTATGCGTGAAGAAGGAAAAATGACGGTGATGTATAGTAAAGCCATAATGAAGTAGCACTTAACACGCACCACCTCAAGTGATGAGTAGGATAAAGAACCACTTTGGGCTGGTGGGAAAACATACTATTGAATAAAAACAACCACAAGGCAAATTGCAAACAAACACATGCAAATAATATAATTTTGTTCCTATAAAATCCAGAAACTTAGAAAATGAAGCCAGGTATTATTTAGGAGAGTAAACATATGTAGTAAAACCATAAAGACAAAGGTGTGAGGTAGTGATTAAAGCAAATCCAGGCAGGGACACCTCTGATGGATATCCCGGGAAATTGGGAGATAATGGTTCAATGTATCACTAGTCTTATAGCTCACGTCTGTTGTATAAATAATCCCTTCTAACTATGCACATATTTAACCAGCACAATTTTCAAGAAGAATTTAGATGGCCCCCTGGAATGACTCTAAGTAGCCATAACAGTTTGCCAATAATTTCCCAGAAATGGCTCATGAGCCACACAGCCTGGAGAGAATATTTCATAATATTTGGAGTTTAGTAACTTCTGGCAACCCCAGACCTTTTGTAATTTTACTTAGCATATTGTTGGCAGAGTCTACAACTTCCAATCAAGGAGAAGTCCTTCTGATGAATTTAGGAATGTCCAATAATTAGGCATGAATTATGGATTTTTAAAGAAACGTATCCACCAAAGAGAACAACTCTGTCTGCATGGAGTCTATTCTAACAGGCATTCTAGAACCCAGATCCATGGGATGTTAGAGTGTGGACTTGTGGAGATGAATGGGTGAATTAAATTTTATAAACTAAAAAACTCTTCCTATTAGCTAGCTTCTTAACAGGGGACATAACTTAATTTTTCAATTTGTACTATAGTATAAAACTCAGATAAAGAAAAGAAGCAGAAGTAATCCTTTCTGTAAAGTTTTTATACCAGATGTTGGCTTAAGGCTTCCTGTGATGGGCAAGCCAAGGGAATCCCTGACAAAGTGGTGTGACTTCACACTTCTCTCCCCAAAATATACTTGATGGCCTGCTGCCATCCCAAATTTTCATTTCCTATTTAATACCTCTAGTGGAGGTGACCACCACCCCTTAGATTGAAGGATGGCAGTAAATCACAGCGTGAGCCAAACAAGGAGAAGACAAAGGACTTTTCAGTCCAAAATTATCTGAATTCACAATTAAAGACAGCGGGCAAAGGTTAGGAGTTGTCACAGAAGGGAGCAATGGGTAAGAAAAAGATTTTCCAGGTTGCAGGCAAATTTTACCTCCCTCCCTATTTGATCACATTCCAATATTTTATAAAGATCCTTATAAACTCTATATCTCCTGAGGGAAGCAGCCACCAAAGAGGACTGGAGTGCTAAGGGAGGAGACTGTCACCATCATCCAAAGCCCAGGAAGTTACCTCCAAATGCCAAGATTTTTAAAAATATGTTATTGATTATGCTATTACAGTTGTCCCATTCCCCCACTTCACTACCCTCCGCCCTGCACACCCCCTCCCACCCACATTCCCCCTCTGTAGTTCATGTCTGTGGGTTGTACATATAAGTTCTTTGGCTTCTACATTTCCTATACTATTCTTACCCTCCCCCTTTCTATTTTCTACCTACCATCTGTGCTACTTATTCTCTGCACCTTTTCTCCCTTCTCTCCTGCTCCCACTCCCCTGTTGCTAGCCTCCATGAGATCTCTATTTCTGTGGTTCTGTTCCTGTTCTAGTTGTTTCCTTAGTTTGTTTTTGTTTTTGTTTTAGGTGTGGCAAAAGCCAAGATTTTGAATGAAGGGTAAAGGAAATGTGTTGTATTTTCTTAATTGTTTGTTAAGTTGACCTAGGGAAGGAATGCTTTCTCTTTCTTTTCTTCTCTCTCTCTCTCTCTCTGTCTCTCTCTCTCTCAGTCAATTTGTTTCTGGGAAAGCTTAGTCTGTGTAATTAATTTGCCCACTTAAAACTTACCTGGAAAATAAGAAAGAAAATTAGTCAATATGAACATGCGGTTGCCACATATAACAATTATCTCTTTCTTGATGATGAATGTATGTAAAAGACGAAAATGAAATAGGCAGGGTGAGAGTGACTTTAAACTCTAGTGCCTAATCCACAGACACTACATTGTCTCTCTGTGTACATGACAGTCACTTGGGGCCGCTGAGTAATCACACATGGCTGGAATGACTGAAGAACTAAATTTGTAAATTTGGTTTAAATTTAACTTAGAAAACTAACACTGAAATTATTAGAACACATTTAAGTATGTTTCAAAGAGCTTGAGTATGTGAACTTGCTTTTTTTAGTTGAAATTTTATGAAATGTATATACTTTAAATACATACAGGGTTGCAAATCTTGGTACCCTCTCCCGAAAAAAGTGCAATATGTTATCAGTAATTTTGAAATTGATTACGTACTAAAACAATATTTTTGAAATTTTGGATCAGGTAGAATATATCACTAAAATTAATTGCACTTGTTACTCTTTACCTTTTGTTAGGTAGCTCTGGGAAAAATTTAAATGGCATTTATGACTTGCATTACATTTCCTGTGGACAGTGCTACTGTGGAAGAGAATTTGCACAGCACAGAACACATAGCACATTTGGAGGTGAGTCGCATTTAAGCTTGGCTCCTTCTGTTTGTACCTGTGTGACCGTGAACAACTCACTTGAACTCTCTGAACATTCATTTTTCTCCTATGCAGATTGAGGTAACAATGTTGAACAAAAAAAAATTGTTTTAAGGCTTAAATTAAGAGACCTTATGAAAAGGCCTTTAGAAAGGTTCAAAGTACTGGGCAGGTGCCAGTTACTTTCAGATGTCTTCATTTTAATCAAGTGTACATTTGATTTATAAGCAAAATAATGGTTTAGAAACGACCATGCTTTTATTTAATCCCTGTGAATAGCAAGGTTGGTCCTACACTGTAAAACTATGCTGTGAAGTTTCCAGAATGCCAAGAGGCTCTTTTTTATACAGCAAAAGTCCAAAGCATGGGTTTCTAAAGTAAGGAAATATCTAGTTCTTTAATGTTGGGGCCACCCTGGCAGTTGCTTTTAGGAGCCTAAAGCTGTTGCCTGCCATCAACTTTAGTAAATCTTTTAAATTAGCGAGTTGGGCAGAAAAATGCCACAGTAGATAGAATACCAGGCAATTGACAGCTTGCATTAGGTGCCCAACTGAATCAGGTCCTGTTTTCTTTTTAGATCAGAGAGATAACTACTGTGTGCAATAAATAAAATTAAATAGTGGTTTTGTTCCTCTTATTTAATAGATTTAATCTCCAGTGGAAAAGTGGGCTAGTGAAATATTTGTGTGGATAGGAAAACTTCGAGAAAAATTTACAAGGCTGTTCTCTATATTAAGACAGTTGACTCTCATCATAACTGCTGGCATCATTCTACAGAAAACCTCACTTTAACTCGCCAGATCCATTGTATATTTTGATCTCTTAGGTCATGTCAATCTGATAGTCTCAGTTAATCAATGTTATGCCAAGAAATGGACTAAAGTGGCCCTGTTTTGCATTGCAAACCCTCAAACAGCAACAACAACAAAAACCAGGTTGAAAAAATGTATTTAAACTAGCATCGTTACTGAATGCATTCTACAGCCAAATGCTTGAGCCTTGTCAGAGGTCCACATTGTAGACTGAAATTATTTACCAAACAGGATCTTACTTCCTTTGTTGACACTGTAACTTACATGTGTGCTCCTTCTTTCCAGAAATTGTTAACTCTTATCACCTGTAAAGTTCACAACCAATATCCTTCTAGAGTGATGACTTTGCCTATGTTATCATTTTTTTAAATGATTCTGAGGCACAAGTAGATTTGAATTATAGCATGTCAGCAAGGAACTCCCTGGATCTTTTGGTGGTATTGGAAACATAATTCTTGACCACACAATTCTAATATCCCAGAACACCATAAACCCCTTGGACAGCCAGAGGCTAACCCACTATAATTCTCTTTTCTGCCCTTTTTCCTTAGATTAATTGTGTAAGCATGCACTTTTTTGCCGTACTAGCCTTCTGTCTAATAACATTATTAATGTGGTTTTCAGGTTAAGCAGATGGCAAGATTCTGTGACTTTTGCATGCTAACACTTTTTGTGGAAGCAATTAACAATGTAGGACGAAGGAAAAGTTTACAAAACTAATATGATACATTTAAAAGTTCACCTTTTTAATTTTTTATTGTTGACACTATTACAGATGTCCCCAGTGCCCCGCCTTTGCCCACCTCCACCCACGCCCTGCCCCCTTTTCCCTGGCCTTCACCAGGTTAGTGTCTGTGTCCATGGGCTGTGCATCTATGTTCTTTGGCTAATCTCTTCACCTTTTAAGAAGTTCACTTTTTAAAGATATCCTTTAGGGGGAAAAAATTAAAAACTTCAGGAGAAAGCTTAACAGTAAAGCTAATAGTGAACATTTATTGGACGTCATATCAAGGCCAAAGTTAATTATTTTTAATTCTCATAACAGCCCCATAATGTAGGTACTATTACTATATGGACTTGATAGGCTCTCTGTGATTCAAGGAGATTCAATAAAGTTAAAAAGCATGCTTGCTCTGCGGGAGGATCCATTCATCACATAATCAGAAAGACAGAACTTCCATCTCTACACATGTGCCCCTGCAGACAGTGCTAGGCCTGGGAAGGGAACTCAGTGATCTTGAACTTGATGTTTCAGCTTCCGCCCTGAAATGCTGTACAATTCTATTCACATTTCATTGGCCAAACAAACATGGCCACATACAACTTGAAAGTCTGAGACTGAGAACTAGAACCGCTGTGAACAGCCCTGAAGGTCTCCAGGCACATCAAAGACAGTCTCCTTAAGTGATGTCGTTCCAGTCTGTGAGTTATGCGAACACAATTTACTGTGATATATTTTATGGTCACATTGCCCCGGAACCACATTAGAATTCCTGTAATTTACTTATGCTAATAATCTGTACTTTCTATTTAGGGATAAACTACCCTAAGAAAATTTCGGCAGTAGCTCAGAGTCCAACAATAAACATTTATCTTCAAAATCCCTTTTCATTTTTCTCATTAGAGAATTGAGCCAGAGAGTCAGAGATCCTTGTAATAATCTGCATTACCTCACTTTCCTCCCTGACTATTTTTCCAAATAGACTATCCAGCCCTATAAATGTCCTTCAGGTTAGTGCTCTCCTGCTTCAACTAAGTCAAAAATATCGGGTTGGCTGAAAAGTTCGTTTAGTTCCTCCCATGCAATGAAAGACACATTTTTCATTTTCACCAATAACGTTATTGATTTGGGTACTTTGAGTATGTTGGCTATCTCCTGCTATCAGCTTCTAGTGAGGAGAGGCCAGGGGTGCTGCTAAACATAAGGGAGCCCCACAGCGAAGAATTATTTGGCCGATATGTCAATAGTGCCAAGAATCTTCACAAACGATTTTTGACCCATTGGACCAGTCACAGTACCTCTCCGTGCACTGCACAAATCTTTCTTTGTTTCAGTCGCATTTTTACCTTTCTCGAAATAACATGCCAACAATGTTGCTTATTTTCTTCCATCTTTAATATTAAAATGGCTCCATAAAAATTCATCTGTTTTGATTTTTTTTCTTAAATGCACACTGACGTGACAGCTGTCACAATACGATCTAATGAAATTGTTCTGAATGAAGTTAAAGCCAACTAAGCACTGCTAGAGCTATCATATGGGGAAAAAAAAAACAAACTTTTTGGCAAACTCCAATGTCATTTTTAAAATGAAGAATTCCAGTTCCTCTCCTTAGTGCCTTTACTCTCTGTTTCCATATACAAGCAGTAAATAAGTAACTAGTACTTTCTTTACTTTTAAGTTATGGGCTATCTTTCTTGGAATTACTGTGCAAGGTGTGTAGAGATTGTTGTGAGTGATATTTAGAAATCATGACTTGAATATGACAAATTAATTCACATAAACAGCTTCAAATCTTTCTAGTTTCCAGAGAATTTTAGTCACTTGCTTAATATTTTCCTGCTCTGGAGCATTCTAAGTATTTTAGATGCCACAAAGGAATTGTGGACTCTTTCTCTCTGTCCTCGTCCCACTATCAAACCATAAAATATTTTGTGTTGTCTGTGATGTTTTATTTATTTTATTGAAATATGAGAGGATATGAGCTTAACGTTTAAGCAATAATGAAAATGGTTATAAAGTAAATAATTCAGTAAATAAATATAAAACCCTTCAAGGATAAGCTCTGCTCGTTGGTGTGCTGAGACACAGAAAGCAACTCCACTTATTTTGTGATGGTGTTTGGTTATAAAGTAAAAAAAAAAAATCACAGGGAGAAAGGAAGAGAAGGAGGAAATAAAAACAACCAAAATCAAACATTATTTCTTCAAGGACAGCAGTGTGGTGATGGCTGGGGGGAGGGGGGAATTGAAGAAGGTAAATAAATGGTGATAGAGACCTGTCTTGGGTGGTGAACACACAGTATAGATGAGGTGCTGTACAAGCATGCACGTGAAATCTGTACAATTCCATTAAACAGAGTCACCCCAATAAATTCCACTGAAAATAAAATTAGCCCTCGCTGGTGCCATTCAGTGGATTGAGCACAGGCCTGCAAAGCAAAGGGTCGTTGGTTTGAGTGATTCCCAGTCAGGACACATGCCTGGGTGGCAGGCCAGGTCCCCAGTAGGGGCTATGTGAGAGGCAACCACACATTGATGTTTCTCTCCTTCTCTTTCTCCTTCACTTCCCCTCTCTCTAAAAATAAATAAATGGAATATTTTTAAAAATACAATTAAAAGTTAAAAAGCCTAAATAAGATATATAATTATATATAATTTACACATACTAATATATAATACTTTATAAAATAAATAATATATAAAGTATTTATAAAATGTAAATATATTAGTAATTTATGTATATTTATATATTAAGTTTATATATATATAATTTCTTTTAACCAGTTTTCTTAGCATTTATTCTGGTTTTATAATTGTTTCATTCTTTTGATAAAAAATGTGACTTAGTCAACAATTTTTATTGTTTGCCTATTGTATGCCACATATAGATCTTTCCTACCCAAAAATTATTTAAGAAATGACATGAACATCACCCAATTTGAAGAATAAAGTTCTTTCTTTAATTATATTTAAAAATATAAACAAATGATTTCATCACTAGCCCAAAACATGATCAAAACTACATGTGAAAATATCACGTTGATGGCATATATCTTAATTGGAAAGCTATTTCAGAATATAACAGTGATGATTACTTTTATTATTCTTTTTTGTTATCAGAAAAAAATGTCAATATAATTAGTGTGATCTTTTAGTACTTAATTAGTGCCTTTTTAAAGTATAATTAAATCCTATTGCTAAAACTTTTGTTTGTCCTGACACTAAATTTCAAGGAAACATGTAAGCATATAAATATCTATATGAAGGTATTTGTTTAAAAATATTTTTATTGCTTCGAATACATTCTAAAACTTATCTTTGCTTATATTAACATATTAATGGAAAATAGAAGGGCAGTCTGCATCAAACCACGTCCCCAAAACTGCGATAGTTTTCATACGCCTCTTCACACTGAACTGTTGTTCTTTGTTCCCCTCACCTGCAAAGTCTGGGAACAATAATGGCCCTCTGGGGTTTGTTTTCTGTGAAACTTAGAGAGCTTCCATGACAGTGTGTTAAGGCAGATGAGTAAAAATGACTAAAGAGGCAAGATCTACGCAAAGGCAACAAATCATTTTGGAACTGGAACCCATAGAAGTATCTTAAAAAATAAAAACTGAACATATCCCATAAAACATTTCCATCAAAGTGTTTCTTTTAATATGCTCCATTCTCTTCTGTTGGATGAAATGTACCTCCAAAGAATACACACTGCTATATATAACAATATCCATTCATTACACTGTGGCGGGCAGTGTGCTGGGAGTTAAGCTAACATTATCTCGTTTAGACCTTATGCCAAACCTAAAAGTAGATATTTTTACCACAATTTAAGCTATGGCCAAGCTAGGTGAGAAAAAAAAAATTTTTCCCAGACTTAACATTACCAAGGGTCCAAATAATTATAAAATTCTGATCACTAGTGAAATGAACCCAGATTTTTTTTCTATGTAGCTTTGAGTCATCTTCACATCCTAGTTAATTAAATTTTCCCATTAAATAACCTGGGTTTTTTTTTTTTTTCAAAAATACATACCTGCTATCTTTGTTTTGTGATTACATCACCTATAAGGCTAATGATAAAAAAGAAATCATATTGGATCAAAAGAAATATTCTTAGCAACATTGTAAATGGAGCCACACACATTGTCTCTTCAAGGGCTGAACAAAATTCTACTTCTGTTATCCAAGATTGCTAGTGTTTACTAAAAGTTCAGGAGGATCCTTTAAATGTTAGTAAATCTCATGAAACTTACACTAGGTTCCTATGAACTATGGAAGTTGTAGATGCCTCAGGATAGCCTACTGCTGTTAGCAGTTACTGGCTCGAGTGCAGATCAAGATGCTATCAAGCAGATGGTTAGTGCTATCCATAGCCTGAGTCTTAGACAACCAGGAAAACCAATGTGAAGCTGTTATGTATTTTTAAATGAAAAAGTAATACAGATTAGAACTTATATATCATTCTACCTTTCTGGTAATCTGACAAGATGAATCACAGAGGGAAAGTTAATATTCATTTTAAAAAACCCTTTTAGTATAATCAGAAGATTGACTTTGTAATTTTACTTGAGTACTTATACCTATATCATCATACGTATTTAAATAATTTCTAGGGAACAAATGCAAGAAAGTTAATAGTTTTAAACAGCAAATATACAATTATTGTTGGAGATTCATTTTGTTTAGCATTGTTGAATATCTGAAATAAATGATAGATACAGAGATACTTAGATGCATAGACACACAGGAGGCATTTATTTGTTGGCTCTTGACAAGTTCAATATTTATATAACTCTGATGAATTCAAGAACTCTTTTAAACTCTGTATTTCTGTCTTTTTATTTGTTCCTACCCTCTAACCCCTATCCCTGTGGCAACCATCAGCTTGTCCTATATCTACGCGTCAGAAAATTCTACTTTTCTGAATTAAATCAGTAAGATCAACTTGAGCTTCATGGAGTACCAAAATATTTATTTCATTCAATTAACTTAGTTAATTAATTTATCCACCTGGACAAAACCCATGTCTAATATGAAATTGCATATGTTTATCTAGAGAACTTGAAATAAGATACTCCTCAGGAAGCTTAGAAAAATAAAAACAAAGTCGTGTGCTCTGCAAGAAAATAAGTGGAAGCCAGACCTTTTGGAGAAATAACTGGATTATCTCTTGTAAATATTTGTTTTGATATAAAACAGATTGGCAAGTAAGAATGTTATCTCAATTAGGATGTTAATCTACTAATTTCAGATACCCCTAAGAGGGAAAAAGATGGTAGCTAGATGACAGATATATAGATAGACAGACAGACAGGAAGAAAGTGATCCTCGATAAAATTCCCAGAGGAACTAACTAAAACGAACTTTCAAGGTATAGAAATGATGAAAGTAGATATAAAATTTAACTTGTATTGTTGACAGACTAATATTAGATAAAATATTCTCGATTTATTGGACTAAGTGATATTAAACTTCCTAGAAGAAAAGACAGGGCATGGCAACACACTTCCCCTGAAGCCGATCTTGACCTTGAACCACAGGAAGTCCAAGAGATCCCACTACAGGTGTCTGCATGGAAAAATAAGATGGCAGTGGGGACGAGCCAATAAACTCAGACAGTCCCAGAACCACGGTCGAGCTGCAGCTTTCTGAGGGGGACTCTTACTGGTTTGCTCGTTGCTTTCTTTTAAATTTTCAGAAGAATATTTTATAAAGTGGCATCAGAAGAGAATTCAAATATCTCCACTACCGTTTATCAAGGGTTTTCTATGGTTCATGGCCTTTCCTCAATACAGTCGGTCATCATATTTAGGGAACCTCACCCAGCCCCCACTGCCATGCTCTTAGTGTTCATGTGTCCACTGTAGTGGTGAAAAAGAAACCCTCCGAGAGTTTCCATAAGCAAGCGGATTTCAAATTTGTACGTGTCTAAGAACTAACTTGCTGACTGGGTACAAATCCAGATTCTGGGCCTCTTCTGAAACCTCTGATCCAGTATGGATGGCGTAGATATTAACAATCCATATTTTAAATCAGCATCCACAGTATTATTTTTTCAGACACAGCCAATTTAGAGAACACTGCTTTCCACCTGTGCTGTGAAAGAGATGAGCAGACCCGGAGTTAAAAAGATAGTCAAGATAAACTGAGCGAAAATAACTGCATATATGTTTGCCTGTCATAGAAGACAAATTTTTCATCTTTTAAGTGAAAGAATGAAAACCACACCTATTGTTTAATTGCACGTGAATATAAGGCAAAAGCACTTTTAGGCTTGTATTAAAATGAGAAGTGTGGTAATGCAGAGATGACCAACTCGTTAATCAAAGTAACTGTTGAGTAACTCGCAAAAGAACAGCATGTTGCCACCAATATAAACATTCAGTCTAGCAACAGGTTGAATGAAGGGAAAGAAAAGTTATACAAGAAATGCTTGCTCCCTTGCAAAGACTTAGATCAATGTAGGCGATCAAGGTATATATACACATGAAAAGTATTAGGTAAAAGTAAAGTTCTTGCACAGAGTATTAATTTCATGGCCAGACCATCTACACTAGGAGTTCATTCCCAGTGGAAGGGGCTTCTAGAGAAGTGGCCCTGACCTTGGACCTCGGCAGGCTGTGACCAGCTACGGACGTTGGACAGAAAAAAGATCATGCAGGACCACAGAAGGAGCGTGATGCCTACCGCCTCCGTGAGGGGACTGATGCGGGTGGGCAGAGAGTGTGTTTAAGGGGGGACGGAAGTGCTAAAGGGCTTCCATTGGAACTACAGAGATCTTCGAAGAACTACGCAGGGTTTCCTTCACACCACCCATCACCTTAACGGCACACTCACGCGTTCACTTCTTCCCTGACCCAACCGATCTAGTACTGATAAAGTTTGAGTGTTATTAATCATTTCATATTAAAATTATTATTATCTTCTTTACATTTTATCCATAGTTATATGAGGTGGGACCCAAAAAACAGAATTTACTTATAAAAATTGTGTAATTATTCTTGCATGTGTAACCTTCAGTCACCTTCCAAGTCCTCTGCATTTGATACGATTCACCTTGAGAGGCGTTTTTCCACAACGCAGTTTCTGAACTTGTCCTTTGGACGCCCTTTAAGTGCTTCTGCCATTTTTGTTTCACCTCTTCTACATCATCAAAACCTTTCCCTCTGAGGACTTTTTTCATCCAGGGAAACAAACAAAAAAATCATTTGGGGTGAGATTAGATCAATAGGGATAGTGGGGCTTGAAACACATGCTATTTTTAGTCAAAAACTGCTGAACACTCAGCATGGTGTGGGCAGGTGCGTTCATAAATCACCCACCACAAAATGGGCAAACGCGCTGAAAGAGTCTTCAAAAAAAATTCACTGAAGACAAACAGCCTCTCACAACAATGCCAGCTGGTCCACTGATACAGATGGGTTCCTAGAACACTCACCCACTGGGGAAGCCTGTACAACAAGGGGCTGCCCTCCAGAAGACAATTCCGGTTTTGGGGGACCCCCTCATATTTACTTCTTTCCCCACAAAGATGCTTAGGTAATAATATTTCAAACACAATTATTTTGAAAACAAAAACATTTTTGTCTTCTCACTATTGTTTACCAAGTATATTGTGATTTTAAAGTCTGAATTAAAACTCAATAAACTGAAAGACTCCAGCCCTTAAAATCCAGAAGTACAGAAGAAAGTAATTTTCTTTATACTGCTCCTTTAAAAAAAAAAACAGAGAAGGTCATTTTTAATCACTAATGGAGCCGAGTCTAGCAGATAAATGCCTTCAATAATCTGACTCAGACTTATGGCTTCATCTTGTCTCCTTCACTGAGGTTGTATAATGGTTAGAGAAAAAAAAATATTGTTTCCTTCCATGAAGCATGAATAAGCTCTTCAGTTTGGTTTTCTTTTCCTCGTAACACTCATCTCCAGGTTGATTTGAAATGGTTTTATTTCTTTTTTAAAGCCCTGTATTTGAAAATTATTGGTTTCAATTGCAATACAAATTTAGGCCAGGGCTGATGGTATCTGCAATATAATGAATGCCCTCTCGGATTTCAGCGGTATATATCCCTAACAAAGATAAACAGGGACTTTTTTATCAGTGGCACTGCTATCAGACCCAAGAGAATCAGAGTATATAATAGTTATTATCAGATAGGCACTACTCACCCTTTACAGTAAAAAAAAAAAGTCACTAGAAATAGTAAATGATCCTTTTCATCACTTAGCACCTTCTGAGTGCTTGTTTTTATTACCCCTCTAAACTGAGATTACAAGCACCAGTGCCAGTGCTGAAATAATCTCTCCTCATAGCTGCATCCTCCGTGCATTGCACGTCATAACTGTGGTCAATGGAATTTACTCAAGAGCCAAATGAGAACACAGGAGAAGAGAGATCTCTTTATGACAGATGATGCAAGACCTCTGGCTCTCTGCTTCCCGTCCTCCAGTTTCTCCTCTGGTGTCAGCCTCCGCTGTGACGGACAGCACCACACAAGTTCCCACTGACACCTACCCGACTCACACGAGCTCCACATGGCTTCCTACAGCCTGCCCGGAACATTCTCCAACACTGTGAATTCCCTCACCCCACATGCTAGCACAACCCAGAAGGGCTGGGTTAATGCTTCCAGTGCCAAGCCCTACCTTTTGGGGAACAGGGGACAGTGGGTAAATGCTGCTGCTTCGTGCCCCTCCAGTTGACCACTGTGAGAATTGAAGTAGACATTCCACATGCTTCTCAATAGGACCTGGTTGCTGCACAAACGAAGGCAGCTACTTTACTTGGACATCTCCATCCTGTCTCATCTCACCTGCTCCTTCTCCCTGCCTCCTGGATCATCCTGGATGCATCTCTGATGCATCTCCCTGTGCATCTGCGTCCTTGTCTCAGGCTCCACTTTCAAGGAAGCACAGACAGGCAACTTGGTTAACTACGTGCTATTACTTTAGAACAGGGGTCATTATACTTTTGCTCCAAAGGGGCACATGGAGTTCACACGGTCTTTGTGGCTGCTACTCAGTTCTGCCACTTTAGAGTGAAAATAGCCATTGATACTGAACAACAAATGGGTATGACCATGTTTCCAAAATAATACCTTTAGCTACAAAACTGGCAGTGCACCAGACTCGGACTATGAGCCCATGGATTGGCATCGCCTGTGAATTGCCTAATTCTTTCTGAACTGCATCCCGACATGCTCCAATCTCCCCAAGCTTAGGTATCCTAATGATAATAATTGATGGCATGAATAATTGCTTTTCATTAAAATTATTACATACAAGGTACTCTTCTTAGCAGATAGTTACTCATATTATCATGTTTATTTCCAACACGTTGATTTTGTTTATGAAAATACTGACGCTCAGAAAACTGTGTCATCCCTCCTGCTGTTCTGCAAGCAGTTGCACTTCTCTGCCTTCTAAGGACATGAATGGATTGTAACCCCGTTCCTCTTTCTAGTGGGGTAAGAGCATCTAATTCTTTCTGGGCAATGCATTATAAGATGTAATTGGTGACAAATAATCCTCCAGAGATCTTTGTCCCTTTGCCACGTTACTGACAGGTTCCAGGTGGTGAGTCCCAGCTGCAGGACAGTATGATAACTCAAGGGGAAAACGTGTACATTTGAGAGTTTAAAAGTCATTTGTTATTATTGCACAGCTTAGTCATCCTGACCAATACAGAAGCTAAATAACTTGGCCCCTGTCCCAGCTAGTAACTGGCAGAGACCAGATTTAAATACAGATCTTTTGAATCCAGTGCTTGATACCTTGCCACTATACATCCCTCACTATGGGTAAGCCTTATATTGCACACAAAAGAAACAACAGATTAAGGCAAATACTCCCTGCCAAAAAGCCTATTGTAATTAGAGCCAATGACCTCCTTTCTTAGCTCTATTCAAAACACACACACAAAAGTGGAAAACTGAAAAAGAATGAGCAAAATCAAACACTGATTCCAGGGAAAAATTCGAGTATATAAAATTTACATCCCGTACCCTCCCACCTTTTTCTTACTCTCCCCCACTGTTCTACAGTAGAAATGTTCTGGGGCATCTGTCTTCTCGGTCACAGTGACTTACTCTTCTCTTGTGACTATGCCTCATTTCCGGCAATGGGGGCAAGTATCCTCTACCATATGGCCAGACTATTTCTGTTATTTTTAATATTTTTACTGTGTTTTCCCATTATCGTTTACCCGCCCTTACACCCCCCAAGGCTATTTCTAACTGACCATGAATACACCCCCAATCCAAGACAGAAAACTGAATTGAAGTTGACCCATGGAGTCAAGCTTTCTATGGCATTGAGCCCATGAACTTCATATCCTGAGACCATGGAGTAGCAGCTTTCCTCCTACTCTCTCAACTAAGGTCTTCAGAGAGAGAAACAGGCATGTTATGCAGAGATGAGGTGAGGGGAAAGACCCACAGAAGGGGCCCTGGGAGTATTTGTGGCCTTGGTTCCAGTCACAGCTATGCTCCTGACACTGGGGTTTGTGAGATATTCCTTACGTCTGGTAGTAAATGCTTTCAGTTTGCTTAAATTCTATCAGATTTTTCCTATTATTTGCAACCAAGAGTCCTAAACTCTATAACTCCCAATCTACAAGTACTGTTTCTTTGCAACTGCTTGAAATTTAATCATAATAGATGAACAGTTAGATTTTGTAGTAAAAACAAGTAATCTCAATGACTACCTTGGGAAGACTTTGATAAAAATATGATTCATTGTCTTAAGTACAGCAGGTCCTGGAATAAAGTGGTTTCATTGAATGCTATCTCATCGTAGCATTGATGAAAAAAATTATTTCTGGCCAGTGCCACTGTATGTATGGAGTTTGCACATTCTGCCCATGGCTATATGGGTTTTCTCTGGGGACTCTCATTTCCTCCCATATCCCAAAGATGCACACATGAAGCCAATGGATATGTCCCAATTGTCCCAGTCTGTGGGCTGTGGGGTGGGTGTGCATGAGCCCTACAGCAGAAGGGGGTCCTATCCAGGGTGGGTCCTGCTTTGCTCCATGAGCTGCTGGGACAGGCTCTGGCCACTCATGACCCTGAACTAGAGTAACCAGGTTAAAAATAATGACCTTACTTGTTTGTATTAATCTCTATTACATATATGGATAGTTTGCATTTCAGTGTCTAATGTTAGAGTGTTTGGGTTCTTTACTTAGAAGTTTGGTGATGTTTCTGTGGCTAGAAATATGCCATAGGAATTTAACTCTTTACATCAGCAAAGCTCTTTTTAGACTACGGCAAAAATTGGTTTTTCTTATACATTGTTTCACTTAAATTGGCAGTTTCCAAAAATCTGTTGACAAAGCAAAGTGAGGACTAACTATATTTTATAAGAGAACCATTAAAATTTAATATGCACATCCTTATATTCATTGCCTTGTAATTTATAACAGCTGAGACATAAAAACAACCCATGTGTTCATTGGTAGATAAATGGATGAATAAGGAGGAACAGCATATATATAAATATACATATATGTGCACACAATGGAATATTATTCAGCAATCAAAAATGAAATCTTGTCATTTGCAACAACACGGATAGACTACAGAGTATTATGCTTAATGAAAGAAAAAGACAGATATATGATTTCACTGATATGTGAAATCTAAAAAGAAATGAAACAAATGAGCACACAAAACAAAACAAACTCATCGATACAGAGAGTAAACCAATGGTTGTCAGAGAGGAAGGGAGTGGGGAGCTGAGTGAAAAAGGTGAAAGAGAGAAGACCTACAGATTTCCAGTTATAAAGTGAGTGGGTCATGGGGATCTAATGCACAACACAGGGGATATAGTCAATAATATCATAATAACTTTTGTGACAGATGGCTACGAGATTTTCCATGGTGAAAACACTGGCCTTCCAAGGGCCAAATGTAATTTCAACTCCTTAACAGTTACGGAGTGGTTATATTTATACAGTCCTAAAATGATTTCGGCCCTTCGAAGGCAACCATGGGGCTGATGTGGCTCCCAGTGAAACTGAGCTTGACACCCCTGCTAAAGTATATAAATGTTGAATCATTATGTTGTACACCTGAAACTAATATAATATTGTATGTAAATTATATTTTAAGAAAAATATTTTTCCCATCTGCAGCCTGCTTTTTTCCATCTGCAACCTGTTTTTTAAAATACATTTTATTGAGTATGCTGTTACAGTTACCCCAATTTTCCCCCTTTGCCTGCCTCCTGATACCCCCGTTCCTTCCAGCAATCCTCCTCTCTTAGTTCATGTCCATGTGTCAAAATTAACCGATGTCTGAGGCTACAACCTGAGAATAAGTTGAGATATTTTAATCAATTACCTTTCCAGTACTCTTTAAATTTTACTCATGCCCTTTCTCATATCAGATTAACCAGAGCCCAGCATACACTTCCCAACCCCAGGAGCAGAACACACATGTATGTTTAATGCAAACAGAAAAACTGAGGGAAAGGTTTGAATTTTACTATCATAAATTATCTCCTATTAATAGCAAACAGAAAGAGAATAACTAGAGTTTTGGCTTTCAAAATATATCCAGTCCTCTTGGATTAATCTTTGCAAAAAATATGTACCAAAACACAAAATACTCTTGCTTTTCTGAAGTAATAATGTACATTATTCAAGTCAAACAAATACCTCATTTTGTTCTCATAGAAGGAAGTATGTTATAGTCTAACATCAATAGCAAGTAATGTGATTCTATAAATGTATAAACTGGTTCATACTGCATCATTTGCTATATAAATAGAAGAAAACAAATGTTTAGTTTTAAAGAGGAAAGAGATAAACAGCTATTTCAGAAATCAATCATTTAATCCTTTGACAAAAACCACAAACATAAAACAAATAAACGATGTGGTCTGCATCAAATTTCCCAAAATTCAGGAGGTTAAACTGAATTAATATTACATATTGCCTCAGGAGCTACGGCTGGCTGCCTGGGGAAATATGCAGATATACAGGTACATATCTCCAGGGCTGTGATATGAAATAAAATTGGAGAAAATCAGACATTGTTTATTGCCTAAATATTTATAGTGCAGGCATTTTAGTATCAACTCTTTTTAGAGCTGTTAATGTTTATTTGGATTTAGCTTATTTTAAAACATTTGAAATCAGAAGGCTACTTATAATTTTATATTATCTAGCCTTGTTTTGAATCAAATATTTTCCTTATTATTTTTGTGCCTTTTTTATCCTCTTTTGTAATGTAGTCTACATAACATTAGGGAAACTTTTTGAATAGAGATTTTTCTGCAGACACTTTACTCAAATAATACAAATTTTATATTACTATGCATTTACATTATAATAATTTTTTTCATAGTCTAAAAATCCATGAGTGATCTAGGTGTTCACCCAAATATTGAAACATTTACATAAAGGCAGATCTTGATTGTGGAATGTTTAATACTCAGTAGGAATTAAATGTATATTACAAATGATTAAAAATTACATTGTGCTACAGAACTAGAAGTTTTCATTTATGAACTCATTTTCATATTCACACTTTGGAGAAAAATGTGGACACATTAAACTGCTTACATAAGCTTTTTAAAGAAGCAACTACAAAGTGAAAAGTAAAATTTGTAGCGCCATTTGGCTGGCTAATTTATGTAAGATACAATAACTGTAAAACCAGGTAGAAGGTCATACTTATAATTTTTCTCAGTGAAATCTGTTATAGATCTCTCCCCATTTACAGAATTCAGCATTTTTGCCCATTCTTATATAGTTAAAATAAAAAAGTACCCAAGTAAGACAAACTATAATTTCAATTCCTTAGTAAGACCACGTATAAGACACAGGTATGCTGACAAGTCTTAGCATTTCAAGGAGGAGAGGGAATAATTCCTTTTTTACTCTAAGCATCCAGAAGAATGGTCCTACTAATGCAAGGTCCCCTATCCTTCCAAAGGAAAACATCTAAAATTTAATGTGGTCATTGAAATAATTGCTTTGGGAAATTTATATGGTAGGCATGGACACCAGTAAAGAAGCCCCGGCAATGTCAATCATTTTAATTGTGTGCAAGTGATTCATTCAATTTATAATTTCCTCGGACCACTCTTCCAGATCGTGAGTGATCAGGAAAGGCATAGACGCAAAATTAATGAAATAAAATATAAGCTCATTAATTGATAGAATATACTAATGTTTTTTAGTTGGTCAGGTGCATTGTAAATATCTGAGCTTTTGAAAAGGCAAGATACTGTCTTAGTAGGTTTCTTACACATTTTTTGAAGAAAATGTACTTTCTCCTTGATGATGCCGAACTCTTTCTTTTGTTCTTTTAACATTCTGAGCATTGCCCTGACTAACACTTGTCTACAAAATATACTTCTCTGGTTTTACCAACATTTGCCTACACAGAACTAGCACAGGTAAGAATTCGGTGCTTGTATATGTTGACGGCACACAGCTTAGAGATAAACTGCATCAAGCACAGACAGATGGGGCTCACCTGAGCACTGGGACAGACCTACTGCCCTGCCCCCAGCCCTGGCACCAGAGTGAGGTGGACGAGAGGAGAATTGACCAACATGTGGATGCAGGAAAGAGACCCATCCTACAGACAAAACATATTGATGATATCTGGACAGTAAATAAATATTATTAACAGTGACCATTCAGGAAAACAGTCTGAGTAAAGAGAGATTCACCATGTAGGATGTTTTGGAGTTCCTGAAAGAACGTGGGGAAGAGCTGGGCATCTCATGTATCGAAGGCAAACGAACAGAAGGGATGAAAGAAGTCTCAGAGCAAGTAACTGGGCCTCCACTTCAGCACCGGGGTACAGAGACCAGTCTCTGAAGGCACGGAGGGGTCGAAGGTACAGGCATCACAAATGCAGGAAGAAAGAGTCAAGAGAACAAAGTGGAACCCTGGGCACCCAACACGAGATACTAGAAGGAGAAGCTTGGTCATCGTATTAAATAATTGATTGGCCATTGCTGAGTAGTTTATGATGAGTAAGGTCAAAATCTAGGACAGGCACTTTACAAAGTAATTTTCCCTCTGGAACTAAGGCAGCCTGAGCTGGAGGCTACACAGGTCAAATAGCTCCCACCCGGGGCGGGGGGGACACGGTGGGGACAAAAAGCCTGCAGAGGGGAGAGCAGGAGGCACTGGAGGCCAACGTTCAGAATTCGCAGTGTGGCTGCGTCTCAGAGCACCATGGGGATCACACTGACAACTCCAGTTTATAGGGAAAGTGAAATGGATGGATGCTTGTGATTAAGGTTTCTCTCAGGAAAGAATACAGATACCAAACTCTGTAAAAGGTCCTTACTGAGATGTTCTAGACCCCTTCCGCACCTATGCCCTGAAACCTGATCTCCACTAATACACTATTCTACCCAGTTTTCACTCCAATCCAGTATCAGGTGGAAAGAAAAAGGAACCATGTCCATCTCTACAAAAATAAATAAGCACGCCTGTAAATCTAATGTTTAATGTATTTTTGGAGACACACAGAGGTACAAAAGACCTAGACTCCAGCAGGCTTTCTTTCTCTGCTTTAGAACTCACCATAATCTGGCCAAGGGAAGCCTGGTAGTGGAGAGGTCTCATGATGCAGAACACTCATGGGCTGTGTTGTAGCTCTTCCTCATCACCTTCCTAGGAAGAGCTGGCCTTTGCAGAGGTGGTCCCAATAACCCACTGATCTGTGTGGCCAGGTTAAGTGGTATGTTTCGGATTGGGCTGCACAGAGCTATTCAGTTGGTGTAATCAGCAGTAGAGCAAAAACCAGAAGACATCAACTCCTGGAGTTTGTAGCAAGGGCTTCTGGGGATCCACTGGAGGCCCAGCTTGATGGCACCTGACAAGGACAATTTTATATCTTGAAGACATAGTTTCCACATTGCAGCACTGAGTGGAGTAGAGATATGTCTTCTCAACTGCAGCAATGTGAAGCTCAAATTCAGGAGCGGACATCATAATCTTAACCTGATTTAGATTTCTAGGCAGCTGTGTACAGCCACAGCCCAGAGAACCCCCACCCCATTCTTCACCCACACCCAAAACCATGTCAGTCCCATTCACGGTAAAGCCTACAGGTTTAAGGAAAAGAAAATTCATGGGTGGCTTCTCAGTTCTTGGTGCCTTTCTCAACATTTTCTGGGTGGTAGATACTTAAAAAAACAACAACTACTACCAAAAAAATAAAAATAATGGCCATACTAGTTTTCATTAACTCCAATCAAGAGATGGAGTCTATTTCTCTGCCATCTGAGTTATGGTTTCACCATGTGACTTGCATGCAGTAGTCAGTGAGGCCTTAAGAGATGTGATTCAAGCAGGGGAGTGAATAGGGATTGTACCTTGGGGCTCGCTCTTTATTACCGGGAGCTTTTTTGTCACCATGAGAACTGGTCCAGGAATGATAGAGCACACAAAGAAAGGCCCTGCTATGCCAGCCCAGGCCATAGACGTGTAAGTGTGGCCCTCCTGGACAATCCAGCCCCAACCAAGCTGACCTGGGTCACAACTGCCTTGCCGACCCAAAGCATTGTGGGTGAAAAAAGTTGCTGTTTAAGTCGCTAATGTTTGAGATGGTTTGTTAGACAACAAAAGCAAACTGAAAACCTCTTTTTGTTAGTTCCCATTCCATAGAGCTGTAAAATTAAATTGTGTTTAATCAGGGTTAATTATATGAATAAGATCGTTAAAAGTGGCACAGATCAAGGTTGTGTTATTTTCTCAGAAAAATAGAAGTTACGTAAATTTATTTTGTTCTGGTAAGTAAAAGGGATCAAGATTATGTAGAAGCACAAATCTGCCTGTGAATATATTTGCAAATGTATATTCAATAATTACTATTTCTTATATGCATTAGTATCATTAGTATCAGAGTGAATCATTTGGGTTGGAGGACTGTTTACCTGTTTTGCTTTTTGTTTTACTGATTCATTTTCTTGGGACCTACAAACTAAGAGATAACATGTCATAGAAATAAGAAAGAGCATTCGTCCAGCTGGATTTTGCTCCTGTTTCCACAGACACAAGCACATGGGTTGTGATGTGGCCAACTGGGATTTTGTGCTGGAACAGCCTTAATTGTGCTTCACTTTAATAACACAGGCCAATGATTCAGAGGAGAAACAGGGTTCCCTCCCCCAGAGCAGGAGGAAGAATCAGGTCTCTGATTCTTCCAGAATCTGGTCGGTACACCAGAGGCCTGGTCGGTGTACCTAGGTGTTACGCAGTTGGATTTTGTTGCTCAAAACCATAGCATCACTGTTGAAGGGGTGAAGGCCTTGTTGTTGATGGTTATCCTCACTCAGACCAGGTATACCCTTGGCTTTCTGTCCACACCCACTGACAAACCACCACGGAATTATGTCAGCTTGGCCCACCAAACAGCTTAATTCTCTAAGATGCTATACAACCCAGCAGCCACTTGGCAGTAGCCCCACTTCCCTTTATATTATCTAACAGATAGGGGCCAAAATTAGAAAATTGAAAAATTTGGATTTGGTGGGATTTTTTTCTCTAGGACAGTGATTTATTTAGAAACTCTAATCTGAAGATACTCACTTTTGAAATGCTGAGGAAATTGCAAATAATTCATCACACAGAAAGTCTGAGCAGCATCCATATCAATAAAAGTGTCCGTCCTTTTCCAGTTTATAACTGAAAACCAAGCAATGACCAACAGTAATGTTGATACCTTCCTACACAGTCTTCTTTTGAATCACTAATTAATTAAAGAACCATTGAAACCAATAAGGCCCACAACTTTCATGATCTTGAATCTGCAAGAAGAAAATATGAATGATAGTTTAAAAAAAGTTCCTATCTGGTGAAGAACTGATGTCCCTTTAAGCAAAAATATCAATTACTTAAAAGCAAGTCAATATAGGTCAATATGTATATGAATGTTTGGGTAATATTTTTAACTTGCACATGTAAATATATATAATATGTGTATATATAATAGCTATAATATTTTTGGCATCATTTGCTATTTTCAGAGCAAGGGATTTGGGTGAGGAGAGGAGTTGTTTTATTTTGTTTGTCTATGAAGTTTATTTTTGTTGAGAAATGTTATCTAAGATGAAGCTTTTTCCTAGAAATAGGGAAGAACACCTCACAGGATGTGGCTTCTGTGTCCACTAACCCAAAAGTCAACGACATTGTAGGCAAAAACAAAAACTTGTTTCCAAAAGTCAACACAAATCTGCTATTAGCTGCTAATATTCTATTCTACCATTTGCAAAAACAGATGAGCACTTTTGAATTCATCTTCTTTTCCATCTTGCTGTCCTCTTTTTCCTTATCTTAAAACAGGGTTCACCAGCTGCTCTCTAGCCTCCATCCTTTTTCACTATATTGTGAGTTATGCTGATGTCCTTGTGTAGCACAATGTCAAGCCTCTTTTTCAGTGTAAATATTGTACTTAATATGCAAATATTTAAAATGATGAAACCCACTATGGACATGTTTTCAGTGAAATGTAATTAATCGACAAGAACAAAAAGATAACAGAGTTTACAAATCAGTAACATAATGGTAATCATTCAAAATTTGGAGAACAGCCCTGGCTGAGTGGCTAAGTTGGTTGGAGCATTGCCCACACACCAAAACCTTGTGGGTTCAATTTCTGGTCAGGCCAAATACCTAGGTCACAGGTTCGATCCCCAGTTGAGGAGAGTATAGGAGACAACAAGTTGATGTTTCTCTCTCACATCTCTCTCTTCCCCCCTTCTCGGTCTCTACAAATTAGCAAACTTATTTAAACATTTTGGAGAATAATCATATACTCTGATTCATTTAAGTCTTTCCTAAGAATTTCAGTTAAAAATAATTACTAGATGATAAGAAAACAATAAAACATGAATGTCATAAGCTCTAAATATCCTCTACAATGTTCTTTATTATAGCAAAAAGTATATATCCCTAATGTATAAAAATTAGAATATGTGATTAAGTAGATTCTGATATATGACAGACTGGTACACAATGATTGAAACATGTGTGAAGAATGTGCATCATATAAAACATTTACGATATAATGTTAAAATACAAATCAGACTTCCGTACAGCATCTGCTCAAAATTTACATATTTGAGAACTGGACACTATTTGGGAGTGTGGCTCAGAGCAGAGGGGTGAGATTTTGAAAGATGACTTCTTTAGACTCATGGGCACAGAAAATGGGGGGAACTGACTGTGCGAGTTGGTGGGGATGGGACAGGGGAGAGTAATGGGAGGAAATGGGGACAACTGTACCTGAACACCAATAAAAAAATCAGTAAAATAAATAAATATAAAATATTTGGAAAAAATAACTCCTACAACTCAACAACAAAAACAAAAAAGATTACTTCCTTTAAAAGTTCTCTTATTATTATAATGTTCCATTTTAAAGTTCTTGCCTACTTTCACTGATAAAATAACACTTTAATTCAAGCAAGAGTAGCTAATAGGAATCACAGTCTATACGCCCCCCTGTTCAACACACATGCACATTCATTTTTCTACATCTCAGATTAGCTTCCCAACCTGTCCTGCATGTTTTCTGCTCCTTTGCAGAATCCCCTCCCTTGCTCAGTTCTGTCTTGCAGGCCCTGATCATTACTTTCTCCTTCCCCACTCGTGATTACTTAGCTTCTTCAATCAGCTGTTCTCTTTGAAATGTCCAGGCTACTCTCAGGAACATGGGCAGCTGCCAGGAGGCTCCAGCCTCATCGGAGCTGTAATTTATATTCTGCTCCTTTCCCCTTCAGGCACACAGGACCATTCTGAGCCGGAATGAGGCTGTCAGACCTCTGGGAGCCTGTGGCTTGTCCATCTTACGAGACATCCGTAAACAATTCCTGTGCTCACAGTTACACTTGCTACCTAAAACTCCAAACTCATGATCCCCCGCCCCTGCACACACACACCAAGCTTCACTTTGAAGCTGGCATGCACCTGCCCTGCGCCCCAGATTCCCGTTCTCACAGGAAATCTGATCACCCTCCCACCCCAGACGCGGCCAGGCAGCAAAGTGGACTGGGCGCAGTCAGGTTCTCTTCCTGGGGACTGAAAAGCATTTTCACTTACATTTCCCATGGCCTGGAAACACGGTCATATCCAGGCCCGGATTTCACATCATCACGATTCTGGCCTGTTTCTCTCAGGCTGTGGGCCTTTGGAAACCCAAAGCCACACAAGGATAACTCTGCTCTCCACGTTTTCGCTATCATTCCTCCGCAGAGGCGAACGACATCAGTGAACAAAAATGGATAAGGCAGTGGGAACAAGGAAATGCAAAAGGAGAGAAAGCCACCATATTTCAAAATATTATTGTCCTAGTCAAGAGTTAGGAATTTTGCCTAAATTCAGCAAAAGTCCCTGTGGCTTTATGTAGTAGAATCAAGAACACTAGATAAAAGAGGGTGAAGAGATTAGCCAAAGAACATAGATACACAGCCTGTAGACACAGACAACAGCGTGGCGAGGGCCAGGGGAAGGCGGGGCAGGGGCTGGGTGAAGTGGGCAAAGGGAAGGAGGAAAGGGGTATGTGTGCAATAGTGTCAACGATAAAAAAGAGCAATGGCAAAATATACAACCATAGATAGCATGTTTTGGAGGACTCGCAAATATGTGTGCTTATAAAAACAGAACCACCCGTGTTTCCTCTATTAATGTTGGTACGTGGTAACCTCCAACTTTATTCGACAGATGTTAACAACTTCACGAATGAGTTTCCTACAATTCGGCAGCTCCCAACGTGTCTTCTTTTTATCTTCAACAAACAATCTAGAGTGTCCACAAACTGGCCCCCTGCTGGTAGCAGAGAGTGGACAAAATATGCTAGTGGTGTTGATGGTATTTCATAGCATGTGGCTTCGGTACGCCCTTTAGTGGAACCCAGTCTCTGCTGGCTGAGTGCTCATACGTTGTCTTCCCACCACATCATACCTCCATCCTATTCCCCCCAGGATGGGCGGGTGGGAGTAAGAGTTATTTCTCTCTTGGCCTTGTGTTGACCAATACCATGTAGATCTGTAGCTTTGCTGTGGGGCCATTTGTCTCCTGCAGGAAGAGGGGCTGTCCTTGCCTGGTGCCTGGGCCATGGCACAGCTTCTAAAACATTCCCAGTACTCTCACGGGCTATCCTCTTGGATGATCAGGGTTCCTCATCCTTCACCTCTAATTTAGCCCTGCTCCAGGGCTAATGACCAAAGGAATTGCAGCCAGTCTCCATTCAGCCCATCTCAGTCTGCCCTCAGTCTCAGCCCCTGCAGTGATAGGACACTGTCCCTTACCCAGGTGGCCAGCTGGCCACCCTGCTGCACTGTGGCAAAGCTCCCATCCACACGCCACTCAGGGCACCAAGGACCCAGCCCTTCCCACATCCCAACCACAGCACACAGAAGCCCAGAGAGGATCTGAAACACTCCAACATTTTATTTGCCTAAAAACCCATCAGAAATGTTTACACTGATGCAGCTACAGCAGATTTGTTCTAAGTAGCACTGCATTGCCCTCTCCTTCAGGAGGACCCGATTCAGGATCGGGCACCAACGTTCTCTACTTTTCCTTCCCCCTCAACTATGGAACATGGTCCTTCCAACTTCTTCAGAGGCAGAAAAACCTGAAGTGACCTGCCTGTCAACTTGTTTCCTGTGTCTCTTCTCTCTCTCTCTCTCTCTGTCTCTGACTCTGTCTCAGGCTCCGTCTCTCCCTCTCCTTCCCCTGATTTGGAAGGGCCTTTTTCTATGTCTCTTTCTTAGAGAGAAGAGACTTCTGTCATGTTATACGTTCTTCTTCCAAAGGCAGACTTCCCTCTCTTAATGAAAACTAACTCAAACTGCATCACAGGCCCACACATATAGTACAAAATTAGAAAATGCAAAAAGGCAACAGAGCAGGAAATCTGTATGATCTCGGGTATGGTGATGACTTTTTAGATACAACACCGAAAGTATAATTCATGAAAGAAATCATTGATAAGCTGGACATCATTTAAAGTAAAAATTCCTGCTCTGCGAAAGATAATGTAAGAAAAGGAGAAGACAAGCCACCAAGGGGCAGAAAATATTTGCAAGGAACACATTGTTTAAAGAACTGTTATCCAAAATGTACAAAAATATGAACAGGCACCTCATCAAAGATGATATAGAGATGGCAAATAGGCATATGAGAACATGTTTCACAGCATGTATCTTTAGGAAAATGCAGATTAAAGCCATGAAATACCACTGTACACACAAAATTGAATGGCCAAAATTTGGAACACTGGAGACCAAATGCTGACAAGGATATGGAGCAATAGAAACTCTTATTCATTGCTGGTGAAAATGAAAAATGGAGCAGCCACTTCGGAAGACTGTTTGGTAGTTTCTTCCAAAACAAGACACACTCTTACCATATTATCTAGCAATCATACTACTTTGTATGTATCCAAAGGTATTGAAATCTTTATGTCTATACTAAAACCTATAGTCAGATGTGATTATAGCTTTTTCATACTTGTCCAAACTTGGTCCCTTGGACAACCAAGAGGTCCTTCAGTAGGTGAATGGGTAAATAAGACTACAGTTCATCCAAATAATGGAATATTATTTAGCACTGAAAAGAAGTAGGCTATCGAGTCAGGCAAATGGAGGAAAATGAGTGCATATTGCTAAAGGAAACAAGCCAACGTTAAAAGACTCCATGCTGTATAATTCCAAATGTATGGAATTCTGAAAAAGACACAACTATAAGACAGTGATAACATCAGTGGTTTCCAGGGGCTGGAGAGAGGGAAGGATGAATACCAAGAGCACAGAGGAATTTTAGGGCCGTGAAATGCTTCCGTGTGATACAGTAATGTCATTGTGCATTTGCCTAAACACCAAGAGTAAACCCTAATATAAACTGTGGACTTTGGATGATAAAGATGTGCCAATGTAGGTTCACCCATTGCAACAAGTGTATCACTGTGGTCCTGGGCGTTCAGAGTGGGGGAGTGTGAATGTGTGGAGACAGGGGGGTCCCAGGGAACTCTCTCCATGCTTTGTGCTTACGTTTGCTGTGTAGTTAAAACTCTTCTATTCTGCAAGTCTGACAAGATCCAAGGGATGTCAACACTGATGGTGTAAGGACCACACTTGAAGGAGTCAGGGGCTGGTTTGGTACACTACTGGATGTGTTCTAAGGTGCTCTGTGTTGCACATTCTTATACCTTAAACTATGGAAGGAGTGACAATACTGAATACAATAGCAAGACTGGCCTTTCACACATTACTGATTATTAAGAACAGTAATAGATCTAGTTATAGGGTAATGCAATAGTTTTAATTCATAGTTTATTATCAGATTAAAAAAACACATTTCCCCATTACTGTACACTTATTTTAGGTTTTGCAAAATTGGATTACAGTTAGCTTCTTATTGTATGCTTTCCCTATTTTGATGTTTTTGGATATTGTCCAATTTACTTATAAAAATGTAATAAGCATGATTAAAAAAACTCTTCTAAAAATACAGTCTTTTTAAAAGAAAAACATCAGTGCAAAAATAGGGCAGGTATAAGTCCTAGGAATAAAATAAGACCTAGTTTTAGTAACCAGTAGAATTAACTAAATACCACATGCATGATTTTGCTCAATATTTAATGTATCTTCATGAAAGATTCTCTGTATCTTTTAATTCTTTTTACCAAGAAATTTGTCTTTGTACTAAAATATTACTTTACTTTTGCTTGCTTATAAGTACTTTTAGTTTAAAAAATTGAGATAGTTTTAAGAAATATGTTGAAAATGTTTTCTATACATTTTGTTTGTCTAATCTTCTAAGACTGGAATCCTTGTTGAGCTAGCCTATCGAACCTCTTCATAAGTGACTAAAAAAGAGTAAATGTATTATCAATATTGGCCAATACCATAAGCATATGAATGTTGTATAATTTTTAATGGGCCAAATCTTTAGAATATAACCTTGTGGATGTATAAGTGGTATACAGATTTGAGAAAAAGTACATGAGAAGAAATTACATGAATTTTTATGTAAACATTTGAATCCAAGTTTATTACATGCAGAATTTATGAATGAGAAGCCTGATTCATAGACTTGTGAGTGATGCAATGATGATGAATAATGAATGAAACCCATGAAGGTCACAGTCATGATAAAGGTAGCTTTCTGGTAACCTCTGGTCTCTCATTCTCCTTACCTAAATCCATCCTGTCCATTCACAATGATCAGAAACACTAGGCTTTATTTTACATGATTTTAGATCATTTGCACTTCTCTGAAAGGCTTTTGAGAAAAGTCTTGGCCCTGCCTGAAGGTATTCCTATGGAGGACCTCCAGGGATACAAAACACTAGTTTAGCTCTTTAATTATTTCATCAAATGTCAGCTGTTCTCCCTAAATGCCTAAATTCTGAACTGCGTGGGTTGCCTTTCAATCAATAAGTCACAATCTACACTCCACATATTCCCACCAGAAAAGCCGCAGAGACAATTGCTGCTCCAGGTACAAACAGACTAGCCACTAATTTTCTTTTATTTAATGGTTACAAAAACATTGTTTATTTCTTCATTGAACAAAAATGGGAAACATAATCCTCTTTCTGAGCTAGATAAAAATGAGAATTATCTAAGATTTTTGCCTTTATTTTTTCTGTTTTTTGTTCAATAAAATAGCATATTTTATTGATTATGCTATTAAGTTGTCCCATTTCCTCCCCTTTATTCCCCTCCGTCCTGCACACCCCCTCCGACCTGCATTCCCCCCCTTAGTTCATGTCCATGAGACATACATATAAGTTCTTCAGCTTTTACATTTCCTACACTATTCTTAACCTCCCCCTGTCTATTTTCTACCTACTATTTATGCTACTTATTTCCTGTACCTTTCCCCCATACACCCCTCCCCCTCCTCACTGATAACCCTCCATGTGATCTCCATTTCTGTGATTCTGTTCCTGTTCTAGTTGTTTGCTTAGTTCATTTTTGTTTTTGTTTTTTGGATTCAGTTGTTGATAGTTGTGAGTTTGTTGTCATTTTAACCGTTCATATATTTTTCATCTTCTTTTTCTTAGGTAAGTGCCTTTAACATTTTATATAAGGGTTTGGTGATGATGAACTCCTTTAACTTCACCATACCTGGGAAGCACTTTATCTGCCCTTCCATTCTAAATGATAGCTTTGCTGGATAGAGTAATCTTGGATATAGGTCTTTGCCTTTCATGACTTTGAATAGTTCTTTCCAGGACTTTCTTGCCTGCAAGATTTCTTTTGGGAAGTCAGCTGATAGTCTTATGGAAACTCCTTTGTAGGTAACTGTCTCCTTTTCTCTTGCTGCTTTTAAGATTTTATCCTTGTTGTTGATCTTAGGTAATGTAATTATGTGGTACCTTGGCATACGTTTCCTTGGGTCTAACTTCTTTGGGACCCTCTGAGCTTCCTAAACTTCCTGGAAGTCTATTTCTTTTGCCAGATTAAGGAAGTTCTCCTTCATTATGTTTTCAAAGAAGTTTTCCATTTCTTGCTTTTCCTCTTCTCCTTCTGGCACCCCTATGATTTGGATGTTTGAACATTTAAAGTTGCCCTGGGGGTTCCTAAGCCTCTCCTCATTTTTTTGAAGTCTTGTTTCTTTGTTCTTTTTTTGTTGAATGTTTATTTCTTCCTTCTGTGCCAAACTGTTGATTTGAGTCCCGGTTTCCTTCTCATCTCTGTTAGTTCCCAGTATATTTTCTTTTATTTCACTCTTCATAGCCTTCACTTTTTCCTCTATTTTGTGACCATACTCAGCCATTTCTGTGAGCATCCTGATTATTAGTGTTTTGAACTTTGCATCTGATAGGTTGGCTATCTCTTCATCGCTTAGTTGTATTTTTTCTGGAGCTTTGATCTGTTCTTTCATTTGTGCCATTCTTTTCTTGGCACACCTATTGTGTAGTAAGGGGTGGAACGTTAGGTATTCCCCAAGGCAGGCAACCCACATTATTGCACTGTGATGCTATATGTGGGAGAGGGGTCCAAGAGGGAACAATACTACTTATTCAGCTCTCAGTCACCTTTCAGTCACTCCCACTGCTACCTACAAGCAAATTAGACCCTTCTGGTGCTGATTCCCAGGTGAGTGGGTTTGTGTACATTCTAGGACCATGTGGTTCTCTCCAACAAACTTTCCTGTGAGGCTGGGAGTTTCTCCCACAGCTGCAACCCTCACAGGTGTTTTTAGTCAGAGGTTTTGAGGCTCTATTTCCCTGCATGGGAACCCTGGGTTGCACAGTCTGTCCTGTTTCCCTGTTGTTCCTCCTGGTTTATCCACACATGGATATAGGACCACCTGGTCTGCCAGTCGCCACCTCACTGGGTCCACCAGTGGCTGCCTTGCTGTGAGTCTTCTCCACTCAGCTGCTCATCCCTGCCCCTCCTAGTGGTCTGGATTAATGTGTCTTCTTTAACTCCTTGGTTGTCGGGCTTCCATACAGTTCTATTTTCTGTCAGTTCTGTTTGTTTGTTTGTTTGTTTATTTGTTTGTCTTTACATTTGTTGTCATCCTCCTTTTGGTTGTGTGACGAGGCACAGTGTATCTACCTATGCCTCCATGTTGGCCAGAAGTCCTAATATTCTGACCTTCACTAATTTTCACCTTTTTACCGACTCAGATCATGAGAAGATATATGGGTGTACTTTTTAACATTAATTCTTCCAGTACAGAAATGTCTTCTCAGAATTACAATGTAATATTCTAACTTGCCTTTTATCTGGGAAAGCAAGGTCTGTCTGTCCAGAAGGTATCCAGCCATATAATATGAAAAATAGAAACATATATCAAACAAGATAAAAGATACAAGAAACATTGTACATAGGACAATGACACCTCAGTCCCCTTCAAAGGAATCACCTTGGGACCTCACACAGTTCTGTCAATCATCATCAGCTGACCTGTTATATTTTCCTGATCTCATCGATAGTCTGAAATCTCTTCCCTTTCAAAGGTGATTTTAGTTTGGGGGAAAGCCAGAAGTCATGGGATGCCAAATCTAGCTTGTAGAGGGCTGAGTTACCTGGGTGATTTGATGTTTCACCGAAAAACTGCATGTGACATGATGCATGAGCAAGTGCATTGTCATGATGAAGCTGCCAATCACCAGTTGCCCATAGCTGTGGCCTTCTGAATCATCAAAATAGTTTCCAGAGAGGAATTTTCAAGCTTAAAGCAAAATTTGGTGGAGGTTCTTTGCTCTACTCACTTAGTCACTTTGAATGGGGCAGCCACATGGTACACATGTTCACTCAACAGTGTCTACCGGCCCCACTGACTGGGACAGTAAATCATCATGGTTCACATATACACATTCCAGTCCACACTCCTTGGCTGTCAGGTTACCTTAGTGTCTCTGTTGCACAGATTCTTTTCTCTACAGTAAAATGGCTGGACTTCTTCCAGACAGACCTCCTCGTATGTGAAAGTGACATTATATTGCACTTCACTTTATTTGATATTTATACATGATGAGAGTTTATTATGAAATTTCATCTCATTTACAACATCACATGATACAATTTTGTGAGCTCAGAATGAAGATATGTTGGCTGGTCTAGTGATGTGTCTCCCTTCATCAAATAAAAACCAACTGGCTCAGCTCTGTTATCTTTTCACTTGGGCTGGTAGGAAACAAAGTGATCTTTCTGATTTTTTCATTAGCTAATCACTGCCCTCTTGTCCTCCTGCCCTATTTCCACTTCACAACAATCTGCTTTATCTCTCCAATTTTAAAAATCACTCTACATCTTCTATGGAATACACCCTAGGCACGTCATCTGAATCATTTAACTACACAGTAGTCTATGGCACTGAATAAGAACACACAGAAAAAGACTGAATTTCCTGAAGAAGGCCCCTGGAGGCTCACGAGCCAGAATTCCAAGCAGTATTTGGCCTAAAATGAAACACAAACTTTAATAGAAATAAGCACAAGGTGTGGTGGGAATATAAAAGGAAAAATGCCTGTGGTTTGATAGAGAATGGGAAGAGCTCAGAGAAATGTCAATTCTTATCCTGGGACTACAAGAATGAGAAGGGATTTACAAGCAAGTGTTTATGGTATGGGACATGAGTCACAGGGCACAAAGGCAGGACATGTGAAACAACATCGTGTCTCTATAATCAAATGGTACTGTCACCTCATCTGCATAATTTGGTCTCTCTCTCCTATGATCCCATAAAATGTTAATCTGATGTTGGGAGTTTAAGGAAAGAGTGGCTTGGGTTCATTTTAGTGTTCTAACTCTAGTGTCTTTTTTTGTCTGGACATGGCCTCTTGAAACTCAAGTTGCATATTTGATTCTTTTCCTTCTCTTTGCATTTTTGCTGTGTCATCCCTTCTCAGAGGTAATAACAGCAAGATATAAAAGTGAAAAAAATTGAGGAAATTGGGCTTTCTTTCTTTCTTTCTAGAAAGAGGGGAAGAGAGGCAGAAAGAGAGGGAAAGAAAGAAGTGTCGGTGTGAGAGAAAAACATCAATCAGTTGCTTCTCACACATGCACCCCAATCAGGACTGAACTCACAACCTAGCCATGTGTCGCAGCTGGGAATCAACATGGTGACCCTTCACTTTGTGGGATGACACCCCAACCACCTGAGCCACACAGATGAGGGCTAGGTACTCTACTTTTGAGGACCATAGCAAAATGTCTTCCCTTACCTGAGAGGAAATTAGCAGTAAAATGAAACTTAAATATTATTTAAGTCAGTTCTTTCACCTTCATTTTACGAAATACAATTTTGAAGCAAAAAAATGGCGAAGTGGTGCTCCCAAAATTATCCCAGTCTGCTGGAGTCGTGACCCGCACTCCTGACTCTTGCTTCAGCAGTGTCCCAGGTCCCTCCGATACATTCCTTTAGTTTGGGGCACAAAAAAATTGCCAAGGGAATTTATTCACAAGTATTGAAGGTACATATGTTAGAGCTCTGCTATAAGAGATTCAAATGCAGAGAGGGAAGCTAAACTATATTTTAAATAAGCATCCCAGGTGATACTAATGCCAAGGACCAAAACTTCCCAAAACCCTGCCTTAGAGGCTGAACTCCATTAGGGCAGAAAGGCCTGTCTCTCTTCATCTTTTTATCCAGGGCCTACCAAGCACACCCTGTATCGGAAATGCATAATGCTGAATGGATGAGTAAACCCTACTTCTAAAAATTTACGCCACTTTCAAACCTTGTTGTCTGTTTCTAGCAAATATACTTCCAAGTTAGCTCTTTACTGGAATATTTTGAATTATCTTTGAATTGTAATAGTTCCACCTTTCTATACAGGTCAAGCTTTTCCATACAAAAAGCCAGGGACCTCAACAAAATCCCAGGAAGCAAGAATTTCATCAGCGAAGGAGAATGTTTTGTGCAAGTCTTCATTGTTCACCTTTTGAATATGTAAGATGTAATTCCAAATCGAAGTCCAAATCTCCCTTTTGGTATTTTTGTGATTTAGTGCGACATTATCTTTATTTATGAGAAAATACGAGCAACATCCCCACCCCACTTAATATGTGACTGTTAAATATTTAGGTAGACAGAGTGAATTTCTCAGTATTTTATCAAAATATTCTAGAAAACAGCAACATTTTCTTAAATGCAGAGAAGTGAGCATAATGATATGACATAGTAAAAAAATCACATTCATTGGCTTCTTCTAAAGAACTATTCTACAAAATGTTACGATGTTTTAAAATAACATCTGGGGGAAATTACCATACACACACAGCTCATTAGGGAAGAAGTTTACATGCGAATCCAGAGATCAGGATTTTTCCAACATCGTCACATAATTTTCAGAGTGAGTAATTAGTATATCTTCATTTTATAGAGATTTGGAGAGAGCCTCAGAATAATCAGCCCCTAACACGTTGTCTCCTAAGTAGCCATGTTTTTATCTCACACCACAAGGCCTGTGCCTTCCAACTTTAATTCACATAATCTGGTTATCTGGTTCTGTAAGAATTACAAAAGTCCATTTCAGTGGGGTAATTGCAGGTGAGTGATATCCAAGACTGAGAAAATGTAGATGATTAGATTTAGCAAAATGTTATAGCATGATTCATTTTTGTTGATTGTGAAAATGCTTTGGGGAGATTGAATTAGCAGAAAGAAGACCTTTTAGGAGGCTCAGAGAAAAGAATCTCAGGAGTATAATTTTGGAATGAATTAAGTTATTTGTGGATCTAAATGAGCATGTCTGAAAATTAATATAACAAAAGAAGGGTGGTACATAAGAACAGAAATTCAGTGTATAAGCCAGATTGGTTTTGACATTTGACAAGCAATTATTATAGTAAAAGTAGTCATGAAAAGTCAGGATGACTAGATTTCTGGTGATTAATTTTGGCTGGAGTTTGACATAATTATCCAGATATTCAGACAAAAGCAAAAATGCTAATTTGCTTAAAACATATTTTCTCTGTGTTATTTGGATAATTTCCATATATTCAATATTACTAAACCTTCTCCATATGGTTCATAATTTTGATTTTGAAGTAATTATTTTTTAAAACTTCCATCTTTTTCTTATAAAGCATCATTTACGGCCAGAGCCCAAGGCATAATACATCGCAGTTCTTAAATGTATTCCCTGTCAAGGGTACATCATCATTTCAATTGGTAATGTCTTATACAACAGAATGATTCTCCAATCATTTGAAGTAAATTACAGGGTAGCAGAAAAAGGCCTTTGGAACAGGCAGGAGTTACAACCAAAATCTTTACTCCTCCTGACATAATTGGCCCCCCTTTTTGGGACAAGGGAGCTGAAATAAAAGATACCTTGCTGCAGGCTTTGACAATGACAACAGTTGTGCCAGCAGGTACTAGGGCACAGATAGGCCTACCATCCAGCCACTGGGTCACCCTCACCGTAATGTCCCCAACAGCTTGCGTGGTGGACCCCAAACCACTCCCTCTCAGAGATGCCAGCAGAAATGTCATTTCCATCAGGGCACAAAGTCACCAGGAGGGGAGATTACTTTGTCAGTCTACACTGCAGCATTCTGCGTCCTAAAACAGTACGGGTAAAGTCAAGCAATTGAAGAAAGGGAAGCCCTTTTTCGTTAATATGCCCCAAAAGAGAAGTATTACGTTGTTTACTGAAAGGACATGATACGGTATGTTAGTCTATAAGAACCACTTAATAATCAACAACACCAGTCTTACATTTTTCTCAAAGGTGTATTTGTTCACTTCATAGACAAAGTGGTAGGCATTTAAAGGTAAACAATAGGAGGGAGAGAAAGTCCTTAATCTCAGTAGACAACATTGGTTGGGGAGGGAGGTTTCTTCTCATTCATGGAATTACGGAAAGGTCGCTTGGGATGTGTTTTTGCTCCGCTCCTTCCCCACGCATATTATCTCTGCAAGATGAATCTTCTCCAAGACACGTATTGCCCTTTTAGGCTGCCTGCCTGCCTGCGTGTGTATGCATAAAATGCCACATTTCCAATTAGGATGTGTACACTCAGAAAGATAACATTTCAGAGCTGTCAGGCTAAACACCCTCCAGCTCAGGAGAACTCTCCAAGTAATTCTGTGGGCCTGCCAAGATTATGGGACTTGGCTGTTACTTTTCTTCTTCTTTTCTTACCTTTGATTCCAAGTCATCTTCCCTCTCAAGCTAGATGCTTTTTTTCCCCCAGAAATAAAGTAAACCAGTGCTCTCTCTTGCTAAAATTTAAGTGATGCTTTATTTTATCTCGGCGACATACATTCCCTGTTGTTTCCAATATGGACTCAGTTTCTAATAATTTGGTTTTGCCTCTTTAGATAAAAAAGGTTTGCTGTTAACACGCTACTGAACATGTTGCTTTTCATGGAAAAAACTGCAGGAAAAGATCTGGATTGAAGTCTAACACTTTATGATGTCTTCTTTGAAAATCATAACATTTCGCAAGTGAGAATGTCACAATATTATTGTTATATATTAGTAGTACACCATTTTAGCAGAATGGCACCTAATAGGGAAATAATGTGAAATTTTCAGAAAGAGGTTATAAATCTTTGAAATGTAAATATGGTGCTTGGAAATACACAGTTTTTTTTCTGAAAATATTACATCCTTACACTGTTGACAATCGGGGAAAACAGAATAGAATAGATGGGGACATTTGGGTATCAAATGGAAACATCTGAGAGCAATATAACTTATTTGAGTATATTGCCTTCAGAAAGTTATAAAAATATTCAAAAGCATGATTCAGACTTGCGCTAGGTGGTTCAGCTTGGTGGTAAATACGATGGTAAGGTAAGCAGGCAGGGGTGCTACACGGGGATGCTGCACAGCCCAGCCGGAGAGTTCCCGTGCTGGTTTCTGAAAGCTTTGAATTTTTACGCACCATATACATGGACATCGCCAAATTCCTCTGAAAGCACTGTTCCCAAATTTATGACCCCGAGTTAGATAAGATCACAGAACATGAAGGGCCACAGTAGACGGATCTGGTCCATTTTTCCTCCTACGTGCAGAGTCATTACCATATTTTTCCAGGCTGAACAATCAATAATGCATTCTAATGCTTTCCATTTGGTTCTCTGCAGTATTGGCTTTTATGTCCTCATCTTGCAGGTAAAACTCCCTTTTCTCTAGCTCTCTAATTGGCCCGAGTTGATCTTTTCCCAAGGAAAGAGGCAATGGCGAGCTAATTGACGAAAGCACATTTGCTCTCCTTCGAAGCACATTATGGAGCGCAGCTCAGCCGTGGCACTCAGTCTGGGTGATTTCAGGGGAGGAGGGATGTTGGTGCGCACGCGCACGAGAAGGGCATTTTCTCTAGGCCTAGTCACTCAACGTAAATGTGGGTTTACATTTAAGACGGCCTGTTTGGTTTATCTTTGAAGTTTGACACTACCATTTTAAAGTTCTGACTGTTAGCTCTGGCAGGCCTTAGTTTTATTCAAAGTTTAATGAAACAAGATTTGTTAACTCAGCCACAGTACGTTCAGGTGGGGTTTTTTTCCAGTATAATAGCTTCTTGCTTTGCAATACGCGCAGGCTCTCCTGCTGGATCGACGGACGTACAGAAAAGCTGAAGTGACAACTTTGGGATCACATCAACACTTAGTGGCTCCATTCAAGTCAGAAATCCAGATCACAGGTCTTTTCTCGAAGCTTCAGGCCAAGGAGGCTCCCGTGTTCTTTACAAACAGCCTGCTGTGTATTAGAGGAGGGACAGAGCAGTTTATACTCGCTGTTAGTTAATGTCATTGGTTTGCTGTTACAGAAAGGGGTGCAGCCATGGGTAGAATTGCAACTGGCTTTCAGAAAACCATTTTAATGCAGCATTATATCTTAAAATAAAGTTTAGCCATCGTATTCAAAATGTTAAAGTTCTCACCACACTAAGATGAACGAACTACTTCCACAAAGCCATTAAGGAAATACTCCACTGCCTCCATGTCCCTGGAAATAATATCCAAATGTGTTGTTCTAAACCATTATTGAATGAACAATCAATACCATAGTCGCTGTTCCTGTAGACCTTATATTTTAGTAGAGCGGATAGGAAAGTATTTTTTAATGTACCTCCCAGGTGGTGATAACTGCTGAGAAGAGTGAAGCAGAGTCACAGACGAGGGGTGATGGCGTTTGAGACAGGGTGGTCATGAAAACGTCTAAGCAGCTGATCTTTGCGCTGAGGTCTGAGTGAAGCTGGGAAGGCAGCCATAGGGCTAGCCAAGCAAATTATCCCAGGCAGATGCCCAGAGAAGAGCTGAAGCTTGACTTGTTCAAGGATTAGTAAGAAGGACAGTTTTGGAGCCGAGGTAGCAAGAAAAAGAGTGGGAGGAAATGAGATTAGACAGTGTCCTGGGTCGGATTAGGAAGGGCCTTTGAAGCAAGAAAAGATTTGGGATTACATTTTGAATGAAAGAGAAAGCAGTTAAATTATTTGGAACTCAAAAGTAATAAGACCTGACTTTGGCAAGGTTTATTTTGGGTTTGTTTTTGTTCTGTTTTGTTTTTCTGGGGGGGGAGGTTTGGCTTTTGTTGTTATTGTTTTGAAAGAACCGCTTTGGCCTTCGAGTGGAGAAAAGACTAAGAATAAGACATCAGGAGCTGAGGGAGGAAGCGGGTCTGGAGCTCTGGCCTCCATCCCGATTGGATTAGGGCTGCTGTGGTGGAGACTAATATAGTTTAAATGTCAGCCTATGGTGATCTGCTCTGTAGATGTGACCCATAGGAAAAAAAGCAAAGTCCAAATGGCTTGAGATTTTGGCCTGGGCAACTGAATAAGTAAAATTACTTATTCATATGCTTAGATGTAAAAAGAAAATATTACTTATCATGTAAAATGTAAAAGAACTAGAAAGGGCTTGCTGTAGGGGTAGGAGAATGAGGATTAAAGAGCTTCACTTTGGAAATGTCAATGTGCTTATTGGTTATGCAGCTGGAAACGGTGAGTAGGCTGTTCGTGCCCAGAGTGCTGGAGAGAGCGTAGGGCTGTAGAAACAAATTCAGTCATTGCTAACAAGATATTTGGAAGAACAGGGAAGAACCAGCAGTCCGTATAATGCAGTAGCTTGTGACAGAGGAGACCCTACAGTAACAGCTTCCATGCTTGTCCCACCCTTCTGGGAGCTCTTTCAGAGGAGAAACAGTGCTTTGTTCATTTGGGATGCTCAGCACACAGCTAAGTAACTAGCACACGATGTCCTCCTGGTAACTATTTATTGACTGTGTGAATAAAAGAATGAATGAGTTAAGGGACTGAAGAGTACTGAGCACGAAGAGCAGAAGGGGCGTGATTAAAGCCCTTCGCTCAGCCCTCGGGAAACTACACGAAACAACAGACTTCCCCACAGGCTGCTTGGCTGGGTAAGAGTGTGCAGTGGAAGAAGCAAGGTCCTTAAATGTTGACAAAATAGAATCGCAGCCCTAGCTCTGTGACCTACTAGCCAGGTAACCTTGGCGATCTACTAAGCTCTCAGAAGTTCGGTTATCTCAATATGAGCATCCAACACAGTGCTTGGCACATAAAAGGTGTCAAATAAAAAGTAATCTCCTTGCTGGCTTCCTCGGAGCCTCATTTAAAAGACCTGGAACTTCAGAATTAAAACACTGATTCATGCGACAGTGTGTATGAACTCTGAACACACAATGCTCAAAGAGGCCAGTCACAGAAGACCACAGGTCATCTGGTTTATATGAATCTCTAGAGATAGAAACTAGACAAGGTTGCTTGAGGCCACTGCAGGGGAGGGAGTGGCATGGGGAGTGACTGCTGATGGGCAGGGGCTCCACTTGAGGGGGAGGAGAACGTTCTAAAGGACGATAGCAGTGACAGCCTCACAGCTCTACACACCAAACACACTGAGGATGCACTAAACACGCCGAACCGTACTTTAGATAGGTGAAATGGATAGCGTGTGAATTACACCTCAATAAACGTTTAAAAACAACCTGGAACTCCATCATTTATAAATTTTAAATAACACTTATTTCACGGTCTACAAAGCCCACACAACTAATTACAGTTCTAAACCAAGCAGGTCGTGGTTCATTCTCTAGGAGAGTTAGAACTCATTTAAATCTGAGCATCTAATTAATAAAATCATTTCAGTGATACTCAAAGTTTTTGCTATGCTTTTCGTCACTGTAGACCCCATTCATGTATTCAAATATGATTTACTGAAAGCTGACTACATGATGAAGAGAGTTCGAGGCATTGTGGATGTAGTGGTTCAGGTTATTGTTGTCGGTTGTTGAGCCTCCGGTTTATAAATTATAATCCCAGTAGAACCACTGATGGTTAATTTTAGGAAATTACTTTCTACTTACCTTACCTTCACAGTTAAAAGAAAACAACTATAGTCTTATCACAGAAGGTTTTGAAAAAATATGTGGTAACCACTGACAAAAGGAAAATAAACCATAGGTTATCTGTTGCTGAACTTTATATGAGCTGTAAAAATAAAAAGACACAATAGTCCTCAAGGAGCCAACAATCTTGCAGGAAAGGTAGAACATGAATAGACTATGACATAGTATGTGGCATGTATGAGAATTAGAGCACATAGGACAAGCATTGGGTAAACACATGCATGAATGGAAAAAAAATTAATGGTACCACAATTTACAGGTGCCTGTGATTCAGTCCAGCAGCATGTATCATGAATTGCCCTATAGAAGAAGGAAGAGTTGAACTGGAACTTCAAAACAACCTTGCATAACTTATGATCAAATAACAACGTTTTAGACAATAAAAAAATGGAAGGCATAGTAAGTCCCCTAATGTGGCTATTACACTGAGAATAAACCAAGAAAGAGTAGGAGACAAGACTGGCCTTGAATAGTTAGGTAAGAATGTGCATTGAACAGCTGTTATTAGTAAGTATCATCTAGGATACTTTCTTTGTAATTAACAGAAAAATACAACTCAAGCTTAAACACAAAGGAATTTATTAGCTCGTGCACTTTGCAGGATAGATTCTGATGATGACTTAACGCTGTGGCTCCCTCTTGGGCCCCTGTCCTCCTGGACTTGGCTTCTTCTCTGTGGTGGCTCTGTCCTCAGGCTGGTGGCTGAATCACTGCTCCTGTTCAGGCTTCGCATTAGGGATAACAGCACCCAGGTCCTTGGGAAAGGAAATGGTCTCTCTACATGACACCGACTTCAGAGTCAGAAAGCAGTTCTAAATTGCCCCCAGGGAACTTCCACTCACATCTTGTTTACCGAGTAGTTCACTGGCTCCTGCTAAAACCAGTGCTTAGAATCCGGAACTAATCACAGGTGCTAAGGAGGGTAGGCCTGATTGAGCTGGACCCTCCGAGGCTACCTGCGGAGTTGGGGCCAGTTACCCAAACACTAAGCTGCCTCATTGAGGGCAGGGGATGAGACAGATACTGGGGCACCAACTACAGGGAGTTACTGAGGAATTTTATTCCTGGGAGTCACAGGAACACATAATTCTACTGGGTATTAATTTCATGATTTAATAATTTGCAAATAAATAAAGTGACTCGCTACTCATTTATTATCTAAATAATTGCTTATAAATAAATCATTAAAAACCAAAACAGGCAAAGAAACTAAAAAAGGATACATAATATGAAAGCAAATGTTTTATTTACATGAAAAATATATCACTAGTATTCAAAACTGTGAACTAAAACATAACAAATATTTTAAATTAGATTTAAAAAAAATACCGACTGCTACTGAGAAGTGGTGGTGGTTGAAGAACATAATGTAATTCTTCTTGAAAAAAATAACACTGTGCCTTAGTAACCTTATCTGTACACTTACACTTATAGGGATGTGTATTAAGGAAATAATTAGCAATACAACTAAGATAGCTCTATATAAGGACACTCAATATTCTGTACAATAGCTAACCCTGAAAAGACCATCAGTCATCAACAGCAGGGAGATGAACAAATAAGGAATAGTTCACACAATGGAAAGCTACCGAGCATGAACAATAAAATTGATAATGGAGGAAAGTGTTCAGTATAATACATTTTTAAATATACTAGACTCTCAAAATATACTTTTAAAATTTATTGAAGAGGAGAGGGAATTTTTAATAATCCTTGAAAATTTAAAATAATCCTCTTAAAAGTTGGAAGCAGCCCAAGCATCCATCAGTAGATGAGTAGATAAAACCACTTTGGGACATTTATGCAATGGAATACTACTTGGCCATAAAAAAGAAGAAACTTTTACCCTTTGCGACAGTAGGGGTGGACCTGGTGAACATTATGCCAGTGACATCAGCCAGTCAGAGAAAGACAAATACCACATGATTTCACTTATATGTGGCATCTAATGAACAAACTGAACTGAAACAGCAAAATAGAGACAGACTCACAGAGAGCAGGATGACAGCTAAGGAGGGGAAAGGGAGAGGTGGAGGGATTGAGAAAAAGGGAAAATGACTCAAAGACATAGACAACAGTGTGGGGATCATGGGTGGGGGGATAACAGATATAAGGGGAGTATACGGTAATTAAAAAGAAACTTCCAGAAACAAAAGATAGAGAAAGAAAACTATGCTAAATGAAGTAAGGCTGACACAAAAGAAAAAAAAATGTATGATTCCACTTATATGGAATATATAAATAGGCAAATACATAGAAACACAAAGTAGATTAGACCGGAGGGAGAATGGCAACAAGCTTCCATTTGAGATAATGGAGTTTCGCAAATTGTGGCGATGGTTATACAAATGTGCATATTATTAAGGACAGTGACTGAACACTTAAAAATGCTTAAAATGGCCAACTTTGTGGCATATCTATTTTATCACAGTTCTAAAAATTTTAAATGCCACTATGATATATTTTATATTTATTTGGTAATAAAAAATGCTCAGGAACACCATACTATGCATGACCAAAGAGTATTCTTATCTGACCACTTAAAAACAAAATTTATTCTAGATCATACTTGAAATATTGGTTCATTCAACAAATAGTTGTTGAACGTGTATGTGTTGAGCATTCGATGAATAAGTACAGGGAAGAAGTGAAAACAGGCGAGCTAACCTGTCACATCTACCTGGCATAAATGCTAGAAGAATCAAATTAAATAATGTAAAAACATTTCAAAATCATAAGGCACTCTGTAAATATATTTTACATTACATATCACAAAACCCAAGAAAAATCCGTAATACTCTGGGAAAAATATACTTCAAAAAAGGATAAAGGGTTTGTAAAGCTAAGAAAGAATTTTTTAAAATTATCTTCATGTTTGAAAAATTAGATTTATACATTAAATTGGTAGGATGATTTCTAGGATTCCCTCTAGCAAAAATTCCCCTAAGTTTCTACCATGCAATTTTAAAAGGCACAACATAATAAGTTTTCCTCCAGCAATAAATTTATCCAATTGTCACATTTGAAATGTTAAGCCTCTTTCCCAAAAAATAAAGACAAAGCCAAAACCCCTAAAAAAAAGTCCAACTATATTTTAACAGACTTTGATTAAGGGCCTGCTGACAGAAACAACAGTTCACCTTACTGAGCGATCCTACCGCTCAGTAATTGAGTGGTCTCTGAGTACAGGGTCCAGCACAAATAACGCCCTTTTATCACAAAATCTGTTATTACAAAACCATAAGCATGTAATTCTGTAATGCAACAATATCACCTTCGAGCACATCGTATGACATCTTAGGTGAAATGCTCAAATTACAGCTACAATTATTTCACCCATATTATTACCCTATCAACCACACTCACGCGGGCGTTACTTCTGCTGGACCCTGTGTACTTGCAATAGTAACTGTACTACAGTCTCCGCCCTAACTTCCTGCCATGCAGCGTAACAATGCACAACACAATAAAATACAATAGGCAAACCATCTCACTTGAATTACAAAACATCAATACCATTAATTCAAAATTATTGTCTCTACCATGAGCCCACCATTGTTCTGAGTGTAAGAATGCCCGAGTATTTACGAATATACTAAAATGAACTTGATCATTTCGATGCTGGGCTCATGGTCCCTGAATCATGAAAGTGGCCACTTAAATACTCAGTAAAGTTGGTCACTGGGGCTGATGCCTCTGTGGGGACTGATTCCATTATTCTGGCTAATATTGTATATATTTTGAAATTTTCAGAACAAAAATTGAAAAACAAAATAATTTCCCTGAATCCAGTGAAAAAGCACGGCTAGTCTAAAATTGTTAGTGTTCTAAAACAAATTCTAAACCTTTCCGTTATTATACAGAGTTGGGCAAAGGTGGGTTTACAGTTGTTCAATTGAAAAATAACAGGATAATTAATAAATTATACAAAAGCAAACTCTGTGATTTGCATACTCACAACTGTAAACCTACTTTACCCCGCCCTGTGTGTATACTTGTCAAGTCACCAGCGTTTGAAAAGGAGTCTTTTATTGAAATACGGTTAAGCAGTATCTTTGCCTACACATGAACTGTTTCTACATGGAGCATTTTATTTAATATTTTTCAGATGTTATTTTATAATCACATGCATGTATGAAACTTTGTATCAGAGGAACCTTCTTTTGGTTTAGAAAAATTATATCATATTGGCAGACTCACCTTTAATAACCTGACTTTTTATTTAATGTATTGGGATGGCATTGATTAACAGGACCATATAGGTATCCAGTGTATATTTCTATGACACATGAACTGTATATTGCAATGTGTACTCACATGTTTGGCCCCCTTCACCCTCTACTAGGCCTCCACCACCTTCCCTCTGGTAACCACCACACGGTTGTGTGTGTCTACGAGATTCAGTTTTATGTCCTCATATGAGTGAAATCATACGGTTCTTAGCTTTTCCTGACTGACTTACTTCACTTAGCATGTTACTCTCCAGGTCTAGCCATGCTATTGCAAATGGCAGTATGTCCTCTTTCTTATGGCCGAGTGGTGTTCTGTAGTGTTTGTGTGACACATCCGCTTTGTCCAACCATCTATCCAAGGACACCTTCATTGTCTCCATGTCTGCGCCACCGTGAATAATGCATGCCGAATGAACATAATGCATGCTGAATGCATATATTTTTGCAAATAAATGGTTTCAAGTTTTTGGGGTAGATACCCAGAAGAGGGGTGCTGGGTCATATGGTAACTCTATTCTTAATTTTTGAGGAAGTGCCATGCTGTGTTCCATAGTGGCTGTACCAGTCTACATTCCCACCAGCCCTGAACGAGGGTCCCTTCTCGCCACAACCTCTCCGGCACCTGTTATTACTTGTCTTGTTGATTTCACTCATATGCAGATATAAAACTGAAACACACGGCCATTCTGACAGGTGTGAGGTGGTATCTCATTGTAGTTTTGGTTTGCTTTTCCCTAATAGCTAGTGCAGTTTAATATCTTTTCAAATATTTGTTGGCAGTTTGTATGTCTTCTTGGGAGAGGTATCTGTTCAGGTCTGCCCATTGTCTAACTGGATGATTTGTTTGTTTGGTGTTAAGTTGCATGAGTAATTTATATATTTGGGACATTTTATCTTAGGGTCAAAAATTCTATCTGGCTAAGCAATCTCATTCCACTGAGCACTTCTTTGTATGCTTTTATTATTAAACTTATCTGCGTTTTGACAAACTGAACGATTTTCCAAATTTAGCATATTTACACTAAAATACTAAAAATATGTTAGAGTTATGTGCACCTTAGAAGCAATCCCATGAGAAATAATTAAGGGCAGGGCCAGACCTGTCATCCTCACATCCCTAACTGTGTGCATTTAGTAGGAAGGTGCCATTGCCTGCATCTGGTCTGCTTTCTCATGTTGGGTTGAGCTCTCCCCAGAGCACTCCTGACTGGTAGGTGCATTAGTCTTGATACAAATCCTTCCACTGACAAGGAATTTATCAAATATCCTGGATTTGTTTTTTGTTTTGTTTTGTTTTGTTTTAGGGTTGCTATAATAGAGTACCACAAATTGAGTGGCTTAAGATCGAAATGCATGTTAACAATCCTTGAGGCTAGAAGGGCAAGTTGTCAGGCAGATCAAGCTCCTCTGAGCGCTGAAGCAGGGGCGTCCCTCCTGGCCTCTCCAGTTTGCAGGGGTTGTCAGCCATCCTCAGCATTCTCTGGCCTGCAACGGCAACACTTCGGTGTCAGTCACCGTGCGGCATTCTCCCTGTGTGCTTCTTCTTGTCTGTCTCAGTGAACATGGCGTCCTCCTCGGTCTGTGCCCACATAATGATACAAGTCATATCAAATTAGGGCCCATCCCAACGACCTCATTTTGACTTCACTACATCTGCAAAGACCTTATTTCCAAACAAGGTCCCATTTACATGTACTGGGGGTTAAGACTTCACGTATCTGTTGGGGGATGTAATTCAAGCCATGGCACCCCCACACAGGACAATGCGACACAGACAACGACAGTAGGAAATGGGGCGTGATCATTGGCCAATACCCTACATTCTCTAGGGTAAGCTTTTTTCATTCTGAAAGTGATTAATTTAAAACAAATAAGAAAATACAGCAACACTGAAAACGGACACAGTGCTAACATGTTCACAGAACTGCAGAATAGTTCCTTGAGTCCTCACCGAGACCCTACCAAATAGTTATTCTACCCAGAGTTTATGGTTTAGATACTGAAGGCATACAGAAGTCAAGTAACTTTTCCAAGGTCACAACTAGCGAATGGAGGAATGGGGGAGGCCAGCTCAAAGAATCTAGGTCTGAACCCCACATTGATTTGTGTGGGTAGTTCCTTCTGAGTCTGAGACCCTTGCTTCAAACCTTCACCATCACTCTTAGTTCTTCCTTAGTAGGCTTTCCACGTGAAAGGCCTTCGAATGTGAGAAGATAGTTATTGTGTGCCTACCAAGCCTCTCTTCCTCGAGATAAACATATCAGTTCCTTAAGCACTTTTATGCTGAATCATTTCTAAATCTTTCAGTTTAAATAATCCTGAGTCAAGGATGCATAAGATTAGAAATACAATTATCTGCATAACTTGCCTTCTAATTAAAACTTAAATAGATATCTATATAGAAATATATAAATAGATATATTCATGTATAGATATACAGGTATACATACACATTTGTAGTGTGGATATATTATAGCCTCAGGCTAACCCAGAAATTACAGATTTTATAGCAGAAATTGAATACATTCATTTTCATAGATTCCACACTAGCACTGCTGGAGTTAAGAAGGCATCACAACACATATTGATAATACCATTTACGCATACTTTGAATGCTAGGCCATTCTGAATATTTGTAAAACATTCCTGATGACTATTACTTCCCCATTTATGAACTCATAAAAAAAAATCAAGTGAAATGGGCTTGAAGGGCCTTTGGGATTATTTTCATATAAAATTGCAGTGCCCCCTGTGATATCTCTGTCCACAAGAGATTCCTGAGAGCATTTAGTTAAACAGGGAACTTTTCCCTGTATTTGTAAGTAGTGTATTTTCATTTTCAAATCAAATCTATTCAATAATATGTTGCTTTCTATTTAGGGATTTTAAAAGTAGCTTAAAAGTCTCTTAGGTCTTCATTCTGATCCACGTAGATGTGCCTGCCATTGGCAATTGGATTAAATAAGTTGGACCTTCGTGAAAATGAGGTAGAGTTCAATTATTTCATGGTCTGTTATTTTATTAAGAAATAATAAGAATTTTATCATGGGTCCATGGTGTCCTGGTGCTAGACGAATGCTGAAACTGACGGTAGACTTTCACCAAAAATTAAACTTTGACTCACAGCCAAGATTCTGATTTTCAGCAAAGATGCTCTGCATCTATGGCAGCTTCGTGGTTCATGCATTAATTGCCATAATACATGATTATTGATGCAGAGTCCTCTGTAGTTCTTTCGGTGTGGTAGACTTGCTTACTGAATATTTAAGCTTTAACATTTTTCATAGCACACATGACTAACTCATCAGCAATTTCCCCACTGAAGCCCTGACGGTCCTATTCCCCTGAAGGAGGGACATCCTCATTTTTTCCCCCATTCCTCCACCCGCACTTCCCCGCCTGCTTACCACTAATACTGCTCAGATTGTCAGTCGCTGGCATCTGGTAAATCCAATTCTTACCCACCCGCGGAATGTACTAATTATATCCCACAGCTAATGAGAACGCGGCCTCTTTGCTAGAGACCAGTTTATTTAGCTTATCAATGAATAAAACTTGGTTTGACTCTTGATTTAAAAACGAAGCAAAAATAGCAAAGGGATGAGGTGGAGGAGAAGATGTTCTTGACAAGGCAGGAAGCCCTGTTAAATCGAATTCTAAAAATATAGATTTTATATAAGGACCAGAAGAAGGAGCTTTAGATTAAACCACTAAAACTAGAGGAATTAAAGTATGTATCTGCATTTTGAGAACCTTTATGACAAAATCGAGAAATACAACATTTTTAAATCAGATTTATTGTGTAGTAGATGTGTCAATAAGCTAATTTGAAAACTGCTCAGATTTTCTAGAAAGATATGAGAGGTGTTGTTATGTTTTATTGATGAGTGTTTCATGCATGACATACACCATTCACTGCTTATGCTTAAGTTACATGCTTTTGAACAAATTTCTGTAATCCGTGTTTATATTAATGTTTTACATAGTATTTATCCAAGAAACACTGCAGTTTCTCACATGAATAGTGTTTTTACCATGAATGTGCAGGTAAAGGTGATGTGATCTTAGGCAGGCGTCAACCATTGAAATGTGGCCTGACCCATTCGCTTTCCTCCCCTTTATCCCCATAATCAAATCCGATCACCACAGCAACTGGAGAAAGACATTTTCATGCTAATTTGCAAAATTGTTGCCAATTTGCCATGACTAATTAAAATGTGAGGCTCCGTGACATTTTAGGTCAGTGGTTTCCCACCCAGGCTGCCCTTTAGAATTATCTAGGAAGGCTTTTTTTCTTTTTTTAAATATACAGTCTTACCCCCTTGTAACCTCCACACAATAATTTATTCAGAATCCTGGGCCATCCTGGGACCTAGAATATTTTCTTTCCCTTTTTTTTAAGTCCCCCAGGTGATTCAAATGTACACGTAGGACTGAGCAAATCATTCTATGTAAAGGTTGGTCCCCCCAAATTAGCAAGCTATAAGAAAGTGTGTTGAATTGCTTAAGAACCAGATAAAGACAGAAAGTTACTTAAAGAAAAGAATTCATTGTGTAGGTTGGTTCAAACTCAGAGCTGCTTCCTGTCTCCTCTGATGCAGAGTTTTGTAAAGGGTGCATCCATCCCTCTGTGGAGACGCTGAAACGCTATGAACCTCTTCCCAGAAAAGTAAACACATCCACAAACACTCGAAACGGGCATGGGAGCTGGTATGTTTGAAAGAGAACCAGGGTCTCAGGGGAACAGTCCCTGCACCAGAGGGAAACATTCTCAGAAATGAAAGAACTAGAGTCCGAAACGAAGCCCCATTTTTGTAACCACTGGGCCGTGCGGGGAGATTGTATTCACATGTAAAGGTCTGTGAGATAGAAAAACTTCCCGAAATTATGTTTAACTGTCTGGTTTTAAGAGAATATACGTGCAAGCCCTTCCTGTGAATGCCTAATTCTCTGCTCAATCGAACATGTGTCTCTCCGATACATGGGCGTCCAGACTTTTGGCGTCTCTGGGCCACCCTGGAAGAAGAAGAGCTGTCTTGGGCCACATGTGAAATACACAAACACTAATGAAAACTGATGAGCAAAAAAAAAAAGGTTTTAAGTAAATTTACGATTTTGTGTTGGGCTGCCTTCATAGCCATCCTGGGCCATATGCAGCCCGTGGGCTGTGGACAGGACACCCCTACACACACCCAAAGCAAAGATTCACACATTGCTTATACTAGTCTAGCTTCTTGCACCATTTTCCAAAAAGACATTCACACTTTTCTTTAGTCCCTTTCCTTTAAATAGTATTAGCCCGATGCTGCTAAAGCAGACCGCCACATTTTAAAGTACCTTAGATTTCAACCTCTGAACGCTGAAGCACCCAGTAGCTGTCCCCTTGGAGGTCTTTTCTATCAGTTGAATTTTAGTTCAGTCTTTCTCTCTACAATTTTCCCTCAATGCATCCTGATTTTCTGTGAGCCCATCTTCGATGCTCTCATTCAAATCAATCTCTTTAAATTTCCTCAATCCACCTTTTTATATTGCAACCTGAGAAGTGTACCTTAGGTGTTAAAATTAGCTCTGAAGCTATTTTAACTCTATTCACTCAGCCCACTAAGTCCCAGACTGGGCTGTACTTTTCCCAACAGAATCATCAAGCCGCTCCGTGGTCTGAATCAAAGGGTTCCTTCAAAGTTATAACATTTTAAATCCTTTTGGCCCACATAAATAGACCAACCAGCCTCAATCCTTTTCAGAAATTAAGTATATTTCAAGATTTGTGTGCATGCTGGTTTCCGCGTCTTTCCAGTGAATCCATCGCCCGGGATGTTGTTATTAATAGGCGAGCAGCAGACCTGGTGCGTGTCAGAAGCACGCTGAACAGCATGGCGTGTGCTTCCAGCATGGGCAGGAAGGCAAAGCTGATAAAAAGATTAGAAAAGTAAAACACAAAAGATGAAAAAGGACATGTCTGTGTAACAACAATGTATCGGTGCAGAAATGCATTGAAGGGGATCAATAAAATAAGTTATCCATCAAACAATAGGACACCTAAGGCATACTGACGATCTGGTACACAGAACACGATGTATCTATTTCTGTTGTACTAGCAGGCGGTACATTGGATTGGATAGGAAGTAGCTCTGTCGCTATACAACATGAAACACGTCATAGAAATCACAGCTAAAATCCTGACTCTCCGGAATTAGATTTCATTTTGCTGCCCATTCATACCGATTAGTCCCCTCAGCTAAGTCCTCATCACAAGACACTTATGTAAGCTCCTCTGCTCTTAATTGAGATTAGTCCACCTTCATTGTAACTGATATACATTTATATATTTTTAACATAAATATTAGAATATACTCTCCGTAATGGCCACCCACTTCAACTTGTTAAATGCATATATTTCTTTTTCAGATACAGAGTTTATAGTTTTTTCCAGTGTCCAATAAATAGAATAAGTGGAAATCCGTTGGGAAAAAAATGTATAAAGTTTGGACCATCTTAAAGTTATCCTTGAAGAGCAGAAAAACAATTATACACCTAAAAATTGGCCAACAGTAAATATTCATTAAATACATAAAGAAAGGAAGTAGAATTCAGAATCCTCTTGCCCAATATATCCAGGCTAGTTGGAAAGAGCATTTTATGACTTTTGTAGAATTTACCAAGAATTTCTAAAAACTATGCCTTTATCCAAAATACCATATATCTTTTATTATTGAAATTTCTTGTTCTATTCATATC